>JAPYZR010000481.1:0-45337 GCA_030522945.1 Trichopria nigra | reverse complement strand
CATAACTCTTTATATTGGACCTCGACCGCCCTGTTTTTGGGCATTTCACTGAATTTTATGGTGTATTTCGCATTGAAAATTGCACTTTTTTGAAAAAAATTAGCCTTAAAACTTCCCTTCATTTTATTTTTTTGAGAAATTGAGGGGTAGGACATTGTTTTTCCGTTTTCTAAATGGCATAAATCGATAGAGCGACCTCGAAAATAGTGGACTATTACTTTGGCGATTTTTTTAGGGCCTGAAAATATATAGTCGAACGTTGACGGACAAAACGGACACATTGGGACGAAATGGGTTAAAGAGATTTATTAGTTCGGTTGAATTTTATTTTTAAAATAAAAATATATTTATTTTACTGTTAAAATATTAAAATCTATTTCTGCATATACAATGCTTCATATACAATATGCGCCATACAGATACACTTTTTACAGGCTTATTGGTTTTTTCACTTTTTAAGTATTATTTTACATTTTTGAAAATTGTTTAAATATATCTGGAACATTTTTTAATGACGATATGACATCAACATGATTGTAATTATAACTTTCTGCAAGCATGCGTTTCGTTAAATGTCAAAGATAGAAATGGTTTTGATAATTATTGTGCTGCAATCCAAACTTTCAATAGTATTCGTGTATTGTTTTCTCTTGTATATATGTGTATTTTCGACGTCAAGTGCAACGGCTCTGATCTTGACTGGAAAAACTGTTTTTCAACTTCGTGGGAGATCACTTCTGATGAGGCATATATGTATAATAATAACCTACCAACCAGTAAGTGAAAAGTATATAAGGACAAATATGTCTTACGACTTTTTGTTTAAAATTTGGTATATATTTTAATTTTTTTCTTCATTTTTATTTGTATTTTAATTTCTCTCATTACTTTGATGTTGATTACACTACTGTAAGTTAAAAACAAAAAATATCTGTTCATGTTTCAGTTTTTATCATTTTTTATACATTTTTGACCAAGTTTATTTATTTTTGTTGTTATTAAGAGTAATATTTCGGTCATGCCGGAGTATCGATCCTACGATCCATTCTGTAAAAAGAATTAGTTGACAATAAGAACTTGTAAGACTCACTCTATTAAAAGAATGGCTTAATTTTTATTCCAAGTGAGGGAAGTAGATTTCCAGTTTTCGATAAAATCAAGTTTATTATTTTTATCTTTTCTTGCTCTATTATTGTTTATTATTGTTTTTTTTTTATAGACTTTGGAATTAATTGAAAAGTAATAACCGAACCAAGCGCGAAGCATTGGAGATGTATATAAAAAGTAAACAAGATGAAAATAAGCGAAGCCGAAAGTATCACAGAATACTACTGGCTGTTTGTTAAATACAAAGGAAAAAAAACTTGTTAAAATTCAATTCGGATCTTATGTATAGTACAGAATTATTAATAGAAAAGACATTTCGAAAAATGTATTTTATTTGATAACATAAATTTACCTTTTTCTATTGTATCGAATGACATGATCGACGTAATTTCTTAAATATAAAATTGTTTAATCCTCTTTCCCTTTTTGACCCTTAGAGATCTTGACGAAAAAGTCCTTATTCACAAAAGTATATTATGAGTAATTTTAATTAAATTTTAACTAAGAAAGGAACGTCAAAATCAGATTCAGCAGTCTAAAGTCTGTTTGATCGATCGAGATGACATCCTATGGTCGCATTTTTGTGCCCTCGTTCAAAGCCGACTTTTCTCGCCACATTCTTTTCTCTCTCCAGTGTTTAATTAATTATGGTTTTAAGCACTTTCAAAATTAATATTGTACAATGTGTCTGTATGATTTTGCTCTCTAGTGTACGTTATTACAATGGCCGTCTAAAAATGGCTCGTAAAAATTTCTGCGCACCGAGCGCGGGACAATGAAGCGAATGAGTTGAATGAAATTTGCATTGCCTGACGATCCACACAAAAGAAATCCCGGAACGAAGTTCACTCGAGATTTATACAAGCTTTAGAAATTTACCGAAATATTCGTAAATGTATGTGCTACAATTCTACGCGTCGGCCGGCGCAAAATAGGCGCTTCCTGCCCTTCTTTTTTATCTCCGAAACAACGGGTACGTTATTGCATCGGTGCACTTTATACGCAGGCCTGGTCATTATTTATAATTACTCTTATTAATTTTCTTCCCTCGTTACTTTTGGGTTTTTCATTTTATTTTTTATTTTATTTTATTTTTTTTTTATATGTTTCTTTTGCATTTGTAATTGCAAAATTTGAAGTTTCATTTTATGCCAATTTAGATTTATACCATCATGAAACATTTCATATAATGCACACCTCAAAACACTTTATTAATTTGTTAATAACTATATATAAGCGTAAATTATTCATTATAAAATTATGTATTATAATGTAGGCAAAAAAGGCCATAATACACCGTTAAGACAAAATGGACACAAATTAAAATCAAAAGTCCATGGAAAGGGAATCGATGAAATAAGGAATATAGATTAATATTATAATCAAAATCGATAAAGAAATTTTCTTAAATGGGATACGTGATAAGTGAATGTGAAGATGTAATTAAAATTAATGAAACTAAACAAAAAAATTAAATGACAAAAAATACAAAAGTGAAAGCTAAGAAAAATAGGTGAAAAATGAAAAACGACTTAACAAAGTCGTAAAAATAGACAAAAATCGTTTATAACAGACAACAATTAAGAATGAACGACATAAATTCACAAAAGCAAATTAAATGGGATAAGTGATAAAATATGACAATTGACACATATAATTATTTCGAACATTTATTCTTCTTTAATCTTTTAATAAAACATAAACGTTACAGGAACGTGTTTATTAATTTTTTAAATGAAATTAAAACATATTCCACCTGGCCCACAATAACTCTAAAGAATACGTAACTGGTATTTGATATTTGTATACCAAAAAAATATTCTATATATAATTGTTACGTAATCATAATTTTGGTTATCATATTATACGTATTCAATATCAAACATAATTGTGACCACTGAAATTCATTTCAATGTCCGCGATCATCACCCCAGATAGCAATAAATTATTTTATGTAAAGGTTCATCTTTGTCCGAACTATATCCGACAACACACCCTCAAATTTCAGTAAATATGTCGATTTCCATGCCGGTGTGTTGTCGTCAAATTGCAGGCTAACGTGCTATAGTTCACTACCTGGAACATGTTGTATATGTATTATATTACAGATACGTAATATTTACATAGCCTTAGAACATTCCATAAATATGTACCGTGTATGAAATATATATAACACATTTCAATGAATATCGTTAATTGTAAGCCGAAATTTTGAAAATCTAACAATTTTTTTTTCATCAAACATCGTTAATATATTAATGCTTCTTTTCGAATGTTGTATGTTTGTAGTTTTCTTCGCAAGATTGGGTGGATAACAAATCCAATTTGCGAGGCATTGCCACTCCAATTAGCGCGCAATTAGACCATAAGTGATGCGAAATTGCTGCAGCGGAAATAAAATTTTCTTTATTCAAAATTGCATCTTGTTTTTTTTTATGTGTCTCTAATGTTACCTCTAATTTCTCTATACCGTTGTATTAATATGAATTTCGATAACATGAATTGATAAATGACTGCCGACACGTCATAAATATTAATATTGTCGGTTTGTACACGGAGAAAAATGTTTTTTTTTTTTTTAATTTTACTATAGCAGATGGCATTTTGAGGATAGACTTTCGTCATGAGGTAAAAGTTTGATGGTAAAAGTTACAACATTTTTTTGAATTTTGTACTGTCACAAGTATGGTAAAAATTGCTATTCATCGTATCAATTTTTATTATAAAACAGTCCGTTTATTAATAAATAAATAAATAAATAAATAAAACATTGCAATTTCTCTCCTAATGAAAGTCTGTCTTGAACATGCCAGCTGGTATGGTAAATTTTACAAGAAAATTTTTCTCCGTGTAGTAATTTTAATAATGCGATTATAATATATCATTCAAATTATTTTTATCGTGTCGTTGCTATTGTATTGTATTTAATATAATATCTAAAGGATTGGTTGTCCTGTTAAAAGAAACTATATTAATTCGATTCAGAGGAAATAATACAATATCTAATGCAAAAATCAAACATGAAAATTATTTAATTAGGTCATCTTATTTTTAAAATATCATATTTTATACTGTTCATTCAGTTTCGAAAACAATCTTTTGAATTTCACAAATTAACACACAGTCACGCGATAACTTTTCTAACTCAATGTACCCGATTTTCTAATGTTTTCTGAACTATTTATCCAATACATTTTTTAAAATTTAAATTCTGAGAAATTGTTAAAATTTCATCCACTAATTGAAATTAATTGATATTGCCCTAATTAATATAGTAAGATACTACTGTGACTTGCGATGACTTACAAAATTACGTACTAATCACCAGTATTAATTAAGGTGCTTATTTTGGGGATTAATTAATTCAACACGAGTAGCAGTATCACGAGTGAGTTTCAGTGTAATTTAGTTCTAGTTTACCTTTTTATTTTGAGTAGAAATTTTTTATTATGTTTCATCGTTTATCTATGTATTCTTGTAGAAAGTATGTATAAATATAATTTAAAAATAATTAGTAAAAAATATTATTATAACTATTAGTCACACCGCACAACAGCATCTTCAATGAACTGATGACAAATTACATTTCCTCACGTACACTCTTTACATTCTTTATGATTACGAAAACATCAAGAATCCGAATGCAGAAGCGTACTCATGAATTCTTTTCTAGTCGTATCATTGTTAATGAACTATTTATAAGCCTGAATTCTGATTATTGTTGTTCGAATTCTTTTTCGTTTACTGGGGTAAGATAGCTTTTGTCATTTGTTGATTATAATAAAAAGGCAGGTTTTCAATGTTTTGATTCAGCTTGACCCATATCGTAAATCTTCCCAATTCTAGTCTGCGTTCCGGTGTCTATCCAAGAAAATGGAAAAAGGCACTTATAAAGGTAAATAAAATACCTACTCCTTCATCACTCTCTGATTATAGGCCTATCGCTATTATTTGTTTCCTTGCAAAGATCCTGGAACGCCTAGTCTGTGATGTCCTTGCTTACGCAAGATGTAAAGAGCTTTTTAGACCCAAGACAATAGTTCGCAGACAGCTTTCACCATGTCACTAATTATATCCGACAGGGTATTGAAGTAGGAGAGTAGTAACTATCCTTATTCTATTCGACTTTTTAGATATGTAGTTGGAGCGAATGGTGAGACGTCTGACAGTGCACCAAGTGTTTACGGGGGTTCCCCTTCTATTTACCATTTTAATCATAATAAATGCCATTATGGTACTGACATTTCTGCGGTCATGAAGTTCGCAATTAATTTACTGATTATATACTGAGGTTTTGTTGAAAATAGATCACTGATTACTTCACATCAGTGAATAATTACAGAACCAGACCCATTTTTACTGTTTTAAATTCAGATAGTCTAGCATATACTCTGAAACTTTTACCTCAAATGCGACTAGACTTTGGGACCTTCTGTTACCCATTGTACGTTCATCCCGCATTCGCTGTCAGTGTTGAAATCATAACTATGTGAACTTCTCTTAGCATACGACCATTCGCCGGCAGACACCTCATTATTACGAATTTATACTGGAACTATATCTCCGGGTTATTTCTAGGTATTTATCAGGCGATCACGATATGCGTTAGTACAAGTTTTTAATTATTACATCAATTTTTGTTTCAAATAACTGGTCATTTTCAGCAAAATTCTTAATCAATAATAATAATAATAATAATAATAAAATAGTTACTCAATAACTAGTTTCAGTAGATGTAAATATAGTAGTCTCAACTATTGCAATACAGTTACAAATGCTACTTGGCTTTCAACTAAGTATCATTCAGTTTTGATGTTTTGAATTAGTCTCGCTGAATATCATTTTTAAAACTTTAAAGTCACATCGTAAAACGCAATTAAATAGTTATTATATTAGCAGCTAACTGCAACGAATTAGCTATAGAAGACAGAACATTTTCAAATTTGCATGCTATTTAGGAATTTAGTAATCGCTGCTGAATCGATTATTAAACGATAGTAAATGATGACTAAATGACCTAAATAAGAAATAAGCATTTAATTAAATTATTACTTTTATCAATTCAACACTTTTTTTACTAGTATAGTAATTTTGCACGATTTTTTCATTATCCATTGTTATTAAACAATCGATACCGAAATGTCACATCCAGGGGAAAAATGAATCACGTATTTCAGTATCAGCTAATTTTTTACATATAGATTAACCATCGCAAGGATTAGTAAATAATTATATTCCTAGTTTTCCGAATATCTATCATTCCGAATTTTTTTTCTTACACTATCCATTTCTCCTATGTCTTTAACATGGTAAATATCTGAACTGTCTAAGAATTGGCTAAGAAATGTTTTCATTTCTACCAGGGATAAATTTTAGTCAATTTCCAGTCATTTAGATTGCTGCTCCTTAATAGTATCAGTTTTTGTTTAGTGCGTCATTTACCAACTAAACACGAAGATTGTAGTTTTACCAGTTAACAAGTTGAGAATTAACTAATTTAGTACACTGTACTTTTTCATGCTTCATTCATTTTATGTATACATGATATTTGTTATGCTTTGTTTGTACCGAATTATTCGTTCTAGTTTCCATCACTATACAATAGTGGCTACACTGAAAAAAAATTTGTTATTTCCAAGTAAATATTTACTTAAATTGAGAAAATATTTTCTTGAATTAAGTAAGATTTACTAAAAAGAAGTAAAGATTTTTTTAATTCAAGTAAATATTTACTTGAAAATAACAAATTTTTTTTTTTCATTGTATAAATACTAGTTTCTAGTATATCATGCAGCAACTTGTATCAGAGCTTTTCAGTCTATTACTGATTCTGCAGTTCAACAACACTGCACTGAATTAGTGCTGTGCAGCTAAATCACAATATGTTTGTGGTTTAACGTGATTTTGGGGGGGGGGGAGCGGGGGGGGGAGGGAGGGGGGGGGGGGGGGGGGGGGGGGGGGGGGGGGGGGGTAACTAGAAGTCATTGTGTCGAGAGAGAGAGAGAGAGAGAGAGAGAGATTCGCCGAGGCAAGTATAGACAATTCACGGCTGGATTTTCACGTTGGGGTAGGAAGGCTAGTCGCCCATAATCCGACGTACGTTCGTACATACGTTCACGATGCGAGAGAGGCTTCTCCGATTCGAATCAATACGAAACACGCACCCCGCGGCACTCCATACATTACGCGGCATTACGCTAGTCGCTTCGCGATCGCTTTTTCCACCAACGAGGAACAACCCGTCTGACAACTGAGAATTTACGCCTCGAGTCCAAGCTGATGAGTATTCGCCATCCATCTATACGGCTGCATCAGCACCTCGGGTGCATTCGTTTCAAGCTTTGCCCCCAAATTTTACCAATCTCTTCACACTATTGTCTTCAAACGATGAGCATAATAAAGAAAAGATGACGAAAATGACGAGGTCCTTTTTCAAACTTATCTATGAAACTTCGATGAATGGAGTACACTACAACGAAACAAAGTTAGCTGCATCCAGAGACTGCAACCCTGATTATAAAATATTGAGCATAAATTTTACTCAACTGCGTGAGTGCTATTCCTTGACTCTTAATGTCGCCATTTGATTGAAACAGACTTTTTTTATGATTACTTCTTGTTTTGTGTTCGACTGTTTGTGCACTGTTCCACTCAGTGTTCCACCTAAAACGCAGGGTGTTCTAGGTGGAATAACTTCACTCGATCGCAGACTACAAATATGTCACGTTGTCAATAAGTAAGAAAGGACATACCGATCTTCAGCATCGAACAAAAGAACAGGACTACAGTTACTGATGCTGATGTTAATGTAGAGACTGGTGATCACTGCAAGAGGATGTAAATTCGAAATTTGGGAGAATGATTATGAATATACGCCCAATAAATAATAATAGTGAATAACTTAAACGATATTCCGAGGGTCATATAGGATGCTGTTTATCAGTTTGAGATTAATTATCGTGAATAATTAAGTTTGTTTTCGCCACCTGCATATTTTATTTAACGACGTTGTTAGTATGAAGGTCGTAAACTAGTAAAATACTTGCATTTCAAATTCTTTTTATCAGTATGTTTAAATAATTCAAATTATATTTCTTATTACCTTCATGGATGCAGTATCCGATGGCGTCGCTGTAAAGAATGTTAACCCAATTAAATACGGTGGTATGGATATGAACTGGCAACATGCAGAAGGGCGTTCTGAAATATATAGATCATATCGTCATCATCGTCTTAAGAGGATGATACCGTTGACAACAATGGATTACTTACGATCTATAGTTTCTGTACCAAAATTATAGATTCTCATACAGAAACTGGTATTCACGTATATACTAAGATTAAGACTGAATTGCATTGTTTCACGTTTATTTTTCTAACATTTTTGTCAATATTATTTATGATTTTAGTTTTGAACAATTACAGACGGGGAAATATAATAAATTGAATTTTATTTTATAAATCTAAATTCATTGCTGTGATAAATATATTCCATTTTTATAACGTGCGGATTCAAAATATATTTCAAGTTGAAATATTACCATAAGCCTGAGATAGACTTCTCATATCCTAACCGAGATAATAATAATAATGATAATAATAATAATAATAATAATAATAATAATAATAATAATAATAATAATAATAATAATAATAATGTCTTTTTACATTAAATAATATATATATAACAAATGTTCAATTGTAGTTCTTTTACAGTCTGACCTATATTCCTCATATATGTAGATATTGCAGATCACATATTAAATCATTTCATAAGTTTTGGACCAGTATGGGGGGACGCGGATCTTAGCAGGATATATTCAGATGTAACTAGATAAAAGCTGATCTTGTTAATGTTTTGATGATTTGACCGGAGGAAGAAATAATGAAATCTCAATCATATCCACATTCACATAAATCAAGATATAATTTAATTTACTAATATTCTGAGTATAGATATCACTCTAGTAATAATTATACACATAATGCGTCTTAGATTTTGGAACTTTGAACTTAATTAAAGTGTATCACAACCATTGTGGTCACAATAATTTGGGTCTATTTGGACCACTTCCGATTAATTCCGATATACATGTGTATAGATATGTATAGATGCGATGCTCCCATTTAAGTAGCAATATACACACATATATATATATATATATATATATATTAAAAAATTAAACCTGAAATCTAATTATATCCGTTGTTGCAGTTAAATGAAATGTAATACTTTGGGTTTGCAACGTCTTTGCATCTACACTTGGGTGGAGAATACTCATAACAACAACAACAACAAAATAATAATAATAATAATAACAGTAAATAATATAATATTATGTCCCACATAGAAATGTAATATCACGATGACGTCTCCAGAACATTTTATTTGAGATATTGACATTCTGGAGACCTTCCCATCCAGCAATCACAGAAGTTATGTCACAGTTATTGTAACTGTTACATAACTGTGGCATAACTTCTGTGATTGTTGGCTGGGTTCTCAGGGACATTTTGGAGACATTTCCAGATCATCTCATGTCCGCCTTTTCGATATTCTTGCGACATTTGCAAAATTGTACAGACATTTATTCCAAATATTCGGCGACATTTCCGACTAAACATTCTGACAATGTCACATTTGAAATGTTTTGAGACATTTCTAATGCGATATCCCCAGAATATTTTGAGAATCATGCGGACAGAATGTTGCAAATTAAATGTTTCCAGAATGATTTATTCAAAATATTCTGCAACGTTTCCTGCGAAGCATTCTGACAATGTCACATTTCTGGTGTTGTCAGACATTTCTACATTTGGGACATTTCGTTTGTGACATTTCCAGAATATTCTTGAAATATTTCAATTACAATATTTCAAATGTGATGTTTGTGATATTCTAGGGACATTCTGGGGACTTCATTTCTATGTGGGGTGTATAAATATATATATGTATATTCCAGAAGTAACATTTATCCCGGGAAAGAATGGATCGGATATAATTATATCGGAATCATATATAATAGACCATATCTGGAACATCCATTTCCAGATATAACAATATATGATTCCGATTATTTATTATATAACATTATATAGATTATATAGATATAATTATATCTGAATCCATTTTTTCCCGGGACAAAATGTCTAATTTAGATAATTTAGCTAAATAATTGACTTAAAACGGTCAGAAGTAAATCAGGAATTTGTTTTCGTATCGATATGAAAAATCTGCAAATTTATATTATATACGAGGCACGGGATTCATCATTAACAATTTCACTTCTCCATCATTTTGTAAAAAAAAAGTTATACATTAAGTAGCGTTCGATGCATCGATATCACGCAGAAAAATGTCAGATGTCAAAGATTATACATTGTTATGCCATTCAAACGTCAATCGCTTTTATAATTTCAATATATTCAATTGTCAATTATAAAAGTGACAGAAATCGACGAAAAGCATAAGTGAAAATAAATTATAGCGCCAAACACTACACTTTTTATTGAAATGAAAGACAGTAACATTAGTATTGAAATTGAAACAAGACGCGTTCAATTAATATTAAATATATGAATCAGTATTAACATTTTTTTTTATGTTTGCGACATTTTGTTTATTATTTTCTTAATTCTTGAAAAAAAGTGATTAGATCTGAATCGGATTCGAAATGGATTCCAATCAAAATGTGACTAAAACCAATGAATCCTCTCTCTCTCTCTCTCTCTCTCTCTCTCTCTCTCTCTCTGTCTAAAGCTAGAACGTAAGGTTAACGACGGGATTAGATATATTTATGGTGTAAGCAGGTTAGAACATCTAACTTCTTACAGGAAGAAACTGGGTTGGCTGACTGTGTATAGGAATGCGCTGTGTAGATGTTACTTCGTAACCTGTCTTACCCACAAGATCTCGGGTACAACCACACCGAATTATCTTGCTAGTCTATTCACTGCGTATGTTACAAACAGGCCAACGAGAGATGAAGGACAACCTTTGGTTATTCCCAAATTCGCCACAATACCACATCTCTCAGATTCTCGTTTCGCAATTCTGCATCCTACATCTGGAATTGCCTACCATCTTCCATTCGCAGCCTATCCTCGTCTTCAAAAATAATGTATTTTTATTATTCTTCATGATTGATGGCAGAATAAAATAAAAAAGAGACGTATATTGTTGAATATCAACTCGATAATAAAAATTTAAATGTATTGTTCGACAACAAACTTGGTCACTATCCTCCCTGTCATTTATACGTTGTATCCAGGAAATTTTCGATAATATAAAGAAATCGAGGCTCCATTAAACTTTCGAAATCGAAAAGTCCAGAAAGAAATTTGTACTCGATACCCATCAGTCAACCACATTGTAACAGCCCAACAAACGAGAAAGTATTGAAAAAATGTTTTCAATCCGGAATCTGTCCATTTTCGAATTGCAATCGATTTTTTGTAATTCTATATAATTCATTTCAATTCCGTTAATACGACACAATATCGCATTTGAGAATAGAAGAGACTTCCATTTAATTCTAATCAATTCGAACATGAAATTGACTCATTTAACTATAATTATTAATTCGACCCAATACGCGGCCGAACGAATTTCTAAAAAGCAGAAACAATTCTTTTCAATACTCTGTTAAAATCTCGACGCATTTCAAATCGATTCTATACGTTTAAATTTCGCGAAAGCAGTAACAATTCTTTTCAATCCTTGGTAAAAATTTTGACGCCATGCAATTCGATCCAATACGTCCGGTCGAATTATATTTTTCAATGCGTCATCAACATTGTGACGCGATGCAATTCGATTCAATACGTCTGGCAGTATTTCAAGTGAACAATAACAATTTTTTCAATACTTTGTCCAAGTTTGGACGCGTTGTAATTCGATCCAATGCGTCTGATTAGAATTTCGCGAAAATAGTACCAATTCTTTTCAATACTTTTCCTAAAATTTCGCCGCTTTTCAGTTCGATCCAATAAGTTCGGTCGAATTACACAAAATAACGATATCTATTTGTAATACGCCACCAAAATTTTGACGGCTTGTCACAATTCAACCTAATACGTCCGTTTAAATTTCGACAAAGGAACGAAAATTCAGGACAATATTACATTTTGAGTGTTTTAATTCGATCCAATGTTTCCGAAGGAATTTTTCTGAAATAATAATGAATTTAATACAAAGTAGGAATGAATCCGAATTGAATTCTTCGTCCTCTATTGGACGCGAAAATATTCCGCAGAATTATATATATAAGAAAACATTTAATTTAAAATTTCAAGCGAATGCGCAAGTACGATTTTAATTTTAAAATAAAATATAATTACATGTAACATTAAAGTATAATATTTATGTAATATAAATAACCATGATATATTTTTGACATAATTGTTAGTTGTTGTGTTTGCTCGGAACTTGGATGTTGACTGACGAGCAATTGAAACGAACCAATTAGAGCTCGGCAATCTTATAAAGTGACAATTTTCTTTTCTTATAAAGTGACAATGACAGGTCATCAAATTGAAAAGAACACATTATCTGATAAGGAAAAATCAATAACAAAAAATTGTTAAATTTAAGTACAACATAACCGTGGTCATTATATATAATTCTCCGTTGAATAAACGTGCATAGTACGATTATTGTTATTGCTTTGTCGTAAAAATGCATATGCATTATTGCCGTTGAAGTAATGTGTATAGATGTCATTTCCGATATAATTTTCCCCCGTCCGAAGAATTCTGCTGGTCTGCAACGAATTTACGATACCGTTGTATGTTTCAATGTACATTTGATGTTATCGTCGTTGATGCCGTTGCAATTTTAGAATGAATGTCTATTTTTTTTTTTTTTTTTTTTTTTTTTTTTTTTTTTTTATAATTATTATTTATAATTTAGAGCTTTTTAGAGATGTCACATAAAAGACTCCAAGACGAACTCTGTTGCCTCTTAATTATGCGATTCCAAACATAAAATGTTTACATAATCTAAGAAGTGTCTGTCACATAATCTACGCATATCGCATAAAATTAAGCTAATAAAGGGTTTATTTACTTTAGCAATTTAAAGATTCTAATTTGGTCGGAACAGCCGAAACGTACACCAGAGTGAAATATACCGTATCAGCTTTGCGAATCCGCGGTCGGTGCTCGAAGCATGCAAATTGGAAATACGGCAGAGCGCCCCCATCCGCCCCATGAATTAAGCCAACAGAACAGCTATATATATATACACACACGTACATATAGTATATCTATATAGGCCTTTGGGCTTAGGCGAACGTCGAACCGAGCACGCGGCGTGCGTTTGTGCGTGCGTAAGTGTCGTTTATAATTCGTAGCGGTTACTCAGTGTGCCGTATCAGTTACGGCGGTTATGACATTAGGGGTATAGGGTAGGTTTTGGGGGGTACCCTCACGAGAATTTATCGCCGGGAGTTGTCTGGCTGCTGAGATTTAATGGCTAATTGTATATATATTCTTAGACTTAGGTCTGCAGAAATCAGTTAAGAATTTGCTACATTTAAAGAAATTCAGCCAAGGTTTTTTTGTTTTTTTTTGTTTTTTTTTTTTTTTTTTTTTTTTTTTTTTTTTTTTTTTTCATTGGCTGTGGAATTTAAAATATTTATTTATATATATATATATGTGAAGAAAAATAATGTTCGCGATTTCTACACCTTGATATCGCCCTCGGGCGCAAAGTTGAACTTTACGCTCATGCGGTATGAAAGTATACTGTTTATTGCTTAAATAGAAAACTTCTACGGATTAAAAATTCCAAAAAGGAAAGAGTGCAATATATGTCGATTTCATAAAAAAAAAATTATGAATTATGCTCATTATTAAGCCGAGATATATTTTGAGGGAAATATATATTGTTTGAAATTATATTATATATATATGGTTCATTAAATCGTGTGGGATTAATGATAATTCGAGAATTATGTGCTCAATTATTATGAATGGAACAGATCGACGGTTGTATCGAAACGATAGGGATGGAATTCACATTCGATGTAAAGAATATTATTATAATTATGCGTATATACAGGGCGTATACTGTATAACTGGCGGATGTTATTTCAGGGGTTGATTTTATTTATGAGATTTCAAATCAAAAAAATTCCGATGCATACTGTGCGTAATTTCTGAATTGAAGTTCGTCGATCAACGACCGGTATTTCATCTATATATGAAGCTTGTGGAATAACAATATTATGCAGCTTTATTAGAGAAACAATTTTCTTTGTTTGTATTTTCCATAAAAGTATATATTTTTCGAGATACGACCAAAAATACGAGGAAAAACAATATTTTTACAGTTTTCTTTGCTTTTTTGACTTCTTAAATTTAAATTTCTGCACATATATATATATATATATATATATATAAGGTTTTTATTTAAATAATTTATTCTTTATTACAAGTTGACAATTTTTATTAACAGAATCCTGAAATAATATTATGTTAAATTATATTTTAACGATACAGTGAAGGTCAGTCTCTGTTTCTTTCTATACTGAAACATTTTCAAGATATCTATTGCTTCTCTTATTCTACAAGTATACAAAGCGTGAACGATAAAATATAAAATGAAAGAAGAAAAAATGCAGAATGATTCTGAGTTGAAAAAACACAATTTAATTAAACATAACCTCAGTTAATATAGAATTTTTCGTTTTATGTAATATTATATAATATTGTAATTAAAAACAGTCTTTTATTAAATAAATAAATTATTGATGTTTCGGTCCTATTGTGTGAACCCTCTTTCAGAATATAATTACATATAGTTTATTTCTGAAGAGGAGCCACACAATAGGACAATGTATCATTCTTCAGCAGAGTAAACCTATTGGTTTAGAATGCATAAATAACAAATTTTGTTAATTATTGAGGTCTTGAAAATTCGCTTCTTTTTAAGTGAACTTTGTCAATATCCATATTTTTTGGAGTCAAACGCTATATTGCGTTGTTTTTTGCTTCTTTCTAAATATCTTTCAGGTCCTTCATTTTCGCGATTTTCTCAAATTTTATTTACATCCGTTTCTGTCAATTTTTCATTTGGTCATTTTCGTAAAAGTAAATTTTATAAAAGTTGTTGGAAAATTTAGTCTGAATATCGGCTATTTTTTATCATGTTCAACTTTTGTTCCATTTATATTTACACGATACATTCCAGATACAATTAAATCACTTTTAGATTGCATTGATTTTTTTTTTTTGCATTTAAAACATTAATTGCTTTTGTCAATATATTCATTCACTTTGCCTGCTTTTATCAATTGCATCAATAAATCTATATACTTTTTTTTTGCATTGTAGTTATGTCAGGGATTTTTGAATTTGCAAAAATCCCTGATATAACCTTAATGAGCTGTCAATACGAATTCATCATACATTATCGTTTTTATTTTTAAATCTATAAAAAATTGACACAACCGACATTTATCGAAAAGTGAAAAAAGAAATAAAAAATGATACAAAATGTCGGAAAATTTATATTGAAAAATTACACTGAGCGCAAAATTCAGTAATTTCAACTAAATATTAGGTTATTCGTATTTACCATACCAAATCGTTTAAATCAACAACATATTTAGTATAATCAACTAAATTGTAATTTTTAGAAATAAATAGGGGTCAAGTATAAACGACATGGAAGTCAGATTAACGAAATATTTAGTTGGTTTCGACTGAACTAAATATTTTATTTAATTTACTGCAATCTGTTGCAAAAAAGTGCTGACAAGATTGGCGTAGTCATTTATAAAATCATAGTCATGATCATTTATTAAGAGCTTTAATTTTACAAGTAATTTAATAATAAAACTGAAAATTTATACCGAATAAATCCAGTTCAATTCACTCATTCGTTCGTATATAACAATTCGAAGATGTAGTTCAGGGTTCAACCGAACGAAATGTCACGGTCGAATCTCGAAACTCGACTGTGCCGCGCGTGGATGTGTTGTCTTAATTTGTTGTGATTTGTAGGTATTCAGATTTGTTTATTTTTATGTATATATTATACATATACAGCGTTAATACTCCTAATATAAAGTTATACAATATTATATTTCCGTAAATGCAGTAATTTTTAAAAGTTTTTATTTTAAAAAAGTTGTAATCTTTTTTTAAGGAGAACAGTTCATCTTTAAATAAACATTGTTAAACATAATCTACTCTTCTTTCACGAATACTAATATCATAATAACATTCAAAATCTAAGAGGCATAAAGAAATATTTCATCTAAGATCTGACTTTGAGCCGCAGCTATCCCCTTGAATGATTTGTTTTCGTCGTGGGGGAACAACACAGTTTTCCCCTTATCGCTAAATTCATTTTAGCTGAAAATGAATTCAGCTATACTGACTTTCGCTATCAAAATGAACTTCACTAATTAGCTTCACAAACAAACAAAAGGATCGGTTCACTCAAGAAAGCACCACTGGAAAAGCCACTGAGAAAACAAATGTATAAACGCAGGCCCAGTTCCGCTTAGCTGGATGCACGTTTTGTTTATAATTGATAACGTTATAGGGGTAATACTTGTTTACACTTTTCCTGTATGCATAGAAAACGATACGAGCATTGACACGAAGAGTACAGGAAAATATTTACACGTGCGTGGTTTACCAGCGATAACATCGTTTTTAGTCGTACGATTGCATTCTCCTTTGACCCAGATGTTCATCTGGATAGCAGTTTCGATTCACGCGCAAACAAATCTCTCGGACGACAATTAAATTCGAAATTTACCGTTTTTATCAACAACGAATGAAAATAGAACTGCATTTTTAGTTTTCCAGTCGTACCGTTTAGTTCGCAACGATTTAAATGAAATATTTTTTCGCGTTGTTTCGAATTAATCTATAGCCATCACTGCTATCAGATCATTTCTTTTGGTGCAATTTCGTTCCAACTGAAAATTCGTTCTTTGGCTGTAAAAATGCTGAAAATTTTATAAATAAATTCTGCATTATTTTGGTAACCAATAATATATAATATATGATAATACATATATAAAAAAAAAAACAATAACAATACACGTGATGTTTTTGCAATCATGACAACTTTCAAATTTATTTCTAAATTGGCCCGATAAAAATTTTATTATATACAGTATTCACAAAGTTGATAAAATATGTATCCGAAATGTTCGTGAAGTGTGAAATGAACATCATGTGCTTGCACACAGTAAAATGCAAATTAAATGCACGTGAAATGTATAAGAGACATTTCTATCATTTTCGGAAGCAGTTAACTGTTCCGAAATCGGATCACTGTGATATTGTATACACTTTTGAACAAATTAGTCAAGATTATGCTTTGCCATAAGCACATGAACATTCCGTTCACACCTGACAAAATGCTTAGCCGAATATCCCTTGGGCGCTGGTAATATGGCTATAGAATGACACTTGAATTTCACTCCGTTCTTCTGAATCATTACAAAAAATAGTTAGGACATACTTGCTTTAAGTATAAAAAAAACCAATTGAAAGTGCAAAAGCACTTATGAAACACTTCAAGAGCATTTTATGAAGTGTTCAATTTATATTTGGGTAGATAGTTATTTTTATAGCTTTGTCAACAGCAATGAAAAATGTTGAGAATTCAAGTTGATTTATCACTATTAAATTATTACTGTCGATTCCCACTGTTAATTAAGAAATGGTAATGTAGTCGAAAATAATTATGAAATAAAGAAAAATAAATAGATTATAAAAATTACAAAATATTTTTCATCTATTAACATCTTATTAACAATTGTTTTTCTTTATTATATCTTTATTATAAAACAAGTGATTTTAGAAAATATTTGCGGAAAATTAACGTTGTTAAAAAGATTTCTTAATTTTCGCACAAATTTTTTCCCCGTCAATTACATTTAGATTTACTTCAATTTAGTTTGCTTTTCATTGTCATATTTACGTCGGTTTTCATCATTTATTTTCTAATAGTACCGATTTTTAAAAATTTGTTAAAATCCCAAATGTTATTGTCAACCTTTATTATCAATATTTTTAGAAATGGTTTATATAATCTGTATTATTTAGTTAAAGTTGGCAGATTCATTGTTATTTATTCCATTCTATTCTATCAAAAAATCAGTTTATAGATTAATTTTGTCAATTTCAGCCACGATTGTAGTCACTTTAATATATATTTTTAATCAATTTTAGATAAAAATCTGTTCGTTTGAATTACGTCTAATTATTTAAAAAAATATCTAATAATATATTAATCAGTTTGAATTAATGTTTAACCATTTTTATACGTTTTAGAAAACTTTGAATTATTTCGAATCGATTTTTGTCAATTCTAATGAATTCTACATAATTTTAGATATTAATCAAATTTTAGTTAATTTCAAATATTTTTAATATCTAAATTAAAAACAGTAAAGTCCTATATAATAAATAATTATAAGTGTTATTTCTAAGAGTCACGTAATCGATAAAATAATTAATAAAGTACTGAACGTTATATCTTTTAACATTGGATGTTTTCTTAGCTAAATGAAAATATTACGTAAAAATATTAAATAATGATTTACTTGTGAAGATTTTATTAAGAGGATATTACGCTTGAATTTTCAGAAGGGTTTCTTGGTGATATCGCTCAACCAAACATTAAGTACGACTTGGAATGGCGCTATCAGAAACTGAACAAAAGTAACTTTAAAGAATTGGAGAAGTTCAGAGAGGAGGTATTAAACGAGGGCCTTCAAGTCGAAGAGGAAGGTTTAAGCGGTAAACTCATCATTTTTTTTACAAGCATTTTTCTTGCATGAAATTCTTCAGCTCGTCTTTCTATTTATTTATTTTTTATTATTATTAATTCATTCAACACAAAAAAATGATTTATGTATATATATTTTTTTTATAAAGTGTAAATAGTTTATATGTTTGACGGCATTTCCACAATTTATGATTAGCGTTTTATTGTTTGTTTGAATTTGTTTCAGACATTTTGCAGTTCAAAAGTGAGCACGACGCTTTGGAATTGCACAATCATGAGGTTAAGCCGGAAAAAGTCAAACCTGTAAAGATTGACAAGAATCAGTATAACTTTGATTTCGCAGCTGCCAAAGAGGACGATAATATCCCCGAAGTCGAAGACCACGGATTCGTTTTTAAGTTAGTTTCTTTTTTCCACATTTAACTAATTGTTTCTCTGTACTCGACAACGGATGTACTTATTATTTTATGTAACCATATAGTCAAAAGTAAAATATCATTTGTTCGTTCGCCACATTTAATCGTCCATTTTGAAATTCGAATTCCCATCTGTCGTGGACTCAAAGTTTGCTCGATTATTTTTTCTTGCTTAATATTGAACATTAACCTCGTTATTTATGCAACAACCTCTATAGTTTTATTATCTTCTAAAATATGTAGAACATCCTTTATTCTACAAAAGAGAAATGCTAAATGATTTCCAAGGAAACCCACAACAAAAATGACGCTGTAAATAAAGAAAAGCGACTATACTTTTTACATTCTCGCACGCATTTACTTCGCGATATATTTTATTATTACGAATGTCATTGCTAACTTAACAGTAATTACTTCCGGCAGCTATGATGATGATATTTTTAACGAGGTCATAAGGTCATATTGTCAATCAGATTTGATCCATTCCATTCAAAGGCAAAGCACATAGAGGATTGTTTCACAGTTGTTTCATCGATTCAAATTGTCCGGTTTCGTGTCTAGTTGGATTACTGTGCTCTGTTCGCATTGTCTGCCTCCAACCATCTGTACTCGCTACCTATTGCCTACATGCAGCCTGATTCTGTTAAGTTTTGTTATAAATCGCCATGACATTTTTTCAATAGTGCTCGATCGTAATGAAATATGATTTTTTTTTTTTTTTTTTAATACAAAGTAAGAGATTTTAATCGTAGGCATTGATGAAAATTAATTTTGTCATTCGATATAATACTGCCTTCTTTAGTAGCACATGAATATTGCCAAAACAAAAGTTGTGTAAACTTTCACGCAACAGCTGCAAAAAAAACAATTCTTATCATGCCTTTAAAGCGGGCAGAAAGTTCTTCATTTCCATCTTGTATATAGGGGAATATTAATGATATTTACGTCAAATTCCTGATATAAAAATGTATAAAAATGAATTTATTAATATACCGGTAAATCTGAAATAATCCTGAACATTTGTCGTATGAAATCACAGGTTAGATCAAGATTCATCGGAAAGGGAATCAAAAACGAACAAAGGATCGTACAATTTCGAGGAAACGGAACACACCACTACCACACATACGATAAGCAAAGAAACACTAGCCACCTCTATTTTCGCCAATGAGGAAACGCCAGTAATCACTGGAAAGAAAAATAAAAAATCACCGAAAGTACGCAGACGTCGCCATCAAAGGTACGTAAACTTAATGACATTTTAATGCGCCGATGATGATTCTATAAAAAAGTTTTTCAAGTTATTTTTTCAAGTTTTTACATTGATAAATATATATAGAGAAGAATTAGGCATAGTGGGACATCTTTGTTAATTGCTCCAAAACTTGTTCAAAAAGTAACTTTATGTAAGTTACACTTTCATAGTGCATATCTTAGACTGCCTTGTGATTGAAGTTCCAAATGGTTGAAAAATTTGACCATGTTTTTCAAAGAATAACGTTTTTCATTCGCAAAAATTGCTGTCAGAATCAATCAAGCCACCATGACATTTTTGCAAACAAATTAAAATCCCTACTTTGGCTGCAATGATGTTGTTGTAGTAGTAGGTAGCTGCGTTACCAAAAATGCTGCAAAAGTCGCGGCAGCTACTTTGTATCTAATCAATAAGATAAGATTGTCTGTTTACATTGTTTTTTTATGGTCAGACTCTGTAGTATGGAAACCCGATCTGAATTTAGCAAATTGTTGATAACCCTAAAGTAACACTGACTCTTCTTTAGTCTTGCTATTATGAATCCGACGCTTTTAGCATTACAAAGATTCACTGATCGCTAATAGCGAAAATGCATTTATCGGTATTTGACGCAGATATGAACTTTCTATCATAACGGCAGTCCTTGCAATTCTTCTCCGTGAAGAAGCAGTGGAAGACATTTTTAATTGATGGGATCGCTTCTTATTGATTTGATCAACTTACACCTGAGGTTGCATACATCTACCAAAAGTGGACCAAATGTATGCATCCTAGTTCCAGAAGTATTCCATGTCGAAGGTATTATATTAAGGAATTGGTCTTAATCGGGCACAATAAAGTCCATTGCCTTCCAAATGTCATAGATTCCTTGATGCATCTTGAATGACCAACATTCAACTATATCTTCGTTAGCGCAAATGAGGAGATGGTCTCTTTAAAGACAGTACTTCAATTGTAGCATTTGTTGTCGTCGATTCACTATAGCAGGATATAAAACCGTACTTACTTATTTATGAAAGTATTACGCCATATTACATCTTGGTTTACAAACATGTACAACGTCTTTCCAAAAACATTACCAGAATTCCCACGCGAGTTTATGGGTGCATTATTTCTTCAATATTGTTGATGAAACAATGTTGAAATTATATTATGACTTAATGATTTCTGATTGGCCCAAAATAGGTTATGGGAACATTTATGAACGACCATATCGAATGTACACATTCCTGGGCA
Organism: Trichopria nigra; assembly: GCA_030522945.1. Classification (NCBI taxonomy): domain Eukaryota; kingdom Metazoa; phylum Arthropoda; class Insecta; order Hymenoptera; family Diapriidae; genus Trichopria; species Trichopria nigra. The sequence goes on along the minus strand of JAPYZR010000481.1, from coordinate 23,562 downwards.
CAAAAAATATGGTTCAACTCTTTCAAAGCTCTATTTCTTGAGGGGAGACTGTGAACAACTCTTGCTCTTGAATACGATCTGGATAATACCCCGTTACTGCCAGTCATCTTTAATGGAGATGATGAGAGCATAAAATTTAGGTCCTGTCCTTTGCGATTCCTATATTGGACTGGCGACAAAACATAACCTCAAACCTCAAATAAAAAATGCAATTCTCCATTTCTTCTCCATTGTTACAGATCACACCGTACGCGAAAATCGAAACGCCATTCGAAGGAGGACCATGTTGGATCGTACGACCCACCATTGAATTTCCAGGTCGGAAGTACCTCGGAAGAACATACCTCGAGCGTTCACGCGAGAACGCGACGTGCAGCAACTGCTCGTAAGGAACGCGTCTGGGATCATGGCGTCATTCCGTACGAGATTGACGGAAATTTCTCCGGAGCTCACAAAGCTTTGTTCAAACAGGCGATGCGTCATTGGGAGAACGTCACATGTGTTAAATTTGTCGAAAGGGTCGCCAGGGAGCACCCCAATTATATCGTTTTCACGGAAAGGCCATGCGGGTAAATTGCTATTACTCGAATTCAATTTCTTACTTTGCTCATTCCCCGTTTCACGTCAATTTTTTGCCATTCCTAAATTATCAATGTAAAATTGTTTCGAAAACGGCCATTTTTGTTATGACATACATTCCCACCGTGTTAATATTATCATCTTATCACATCATCAATCATATTATTTATCGCGTTGCAAATTATGTATAAGAAACAATGTGATTTATCATGTGATAAATTGACGCGATCAATGATGTGTAATTACTGATACGTATCATTTGACCTATAAGGTGATTTAGGTGATGTTACCCTCGACATGTTATAGATGATATTAAAAAACCTTTCAGGTAATATGACATGTATTATGTGACATGTCATTTGTCATAATGTATTACAGCACTTTTCAAACTTATCATATAATTCTTGGTAAATCTTGTAATTAAAATATGCGACTTGTCATGTGTCAATGCGTTGTGATAAATAAATAAAGTGATATTGTGAATATATGTCATATGTCATGTCATCATATCATATGTCATGTCATGTTATATGACATGTCAAATCGTATATCAGGTTATTTCACATATATATAGAAATGTATCATTATCTCGAATAACATATCACTTTATTTATAACTTCAAATTATCACGTGATAAATCATTTTTCACATGGAATATAATTTATCACATTATTTATCAGACTCGAAATCACAGAAAAACTGTCTCACAATTATGTGCAGTGAAAATGTACGTAAATTGATCAAAATTGTTACGTCTATTGAATATCCTATACATTTATTTGAACGTACGTCTAATATATGCATATATATTAACTAAATGGCACACGATAAAACTATACTTAAATTGTATACAAACATTACGGTGAATAATTTTCCAACAGAAATGCACTAATTTATCGGACATGTGTTAAACAAATGTTAGCCACAGTCTAGATACTAAAAATAGTCACTCCTGAAAGGCAGTGGCTCCCTCTTAGGGTGTTTTAGATTATATTTTAATGTTTCTCGGCGGCTTTCTTTATTTATCAATATGATTTCTAGCTTATTTTTCTTTCTACGTATCTATATTCATAAAAAGAAATTCGACTTCCCTGCTCATTTTCTATGATTTCAAAAAGATCTACAACAGAAATATTAAAAAAATTAGCTCAGAAATCAGCTCACATGAGGACTATTACAGAGGTCTTTTCCTACTCATTTTGTTCAATTATTTACATCTGCTTACAGGGATATGGATGATATTGTTGTAAGCAAGTTAAATAGTGAAATTATCACTAGAATAATATTATTGAATGGCAGATGGTGCTTTTCACATTATTGTTACATATAATTTCGGGAGAAACTGGTTAACATATTTCACAGTACGTGAAATATAATATAAAGGAAAATAAACATTAAGAATAAACTTTTTGAAAATCGTCAAACTTACAAAAACAGAAACAAATTGGTGACTATTCAAAAATGATATCAAATAGGTAACAATAAAAAATATATAAAATATATTGACAAAAGTGACGTACAGCAACAAAATATTACGTTTTAACCATTTTTTTTTTTGTAATAATAAACACTAATCAAAACTCGTTTTTACAAATTGGGAAAATATTGCCTTAAAGTCTCAAAATCGTTCCTCTTAATAATAAAAAAGGAATGAGTGACCAGTAGGTGTACAAGAAAAAGGTAGTTCGAAATGTTATATAAAGACTGAATTTCTTTTCCTATATACGAACCCTTCAAGGAAGTCGTTAAAAATCCCATACATACGTTTCCAACGTCACTTCCTCCTCGGAGCAATTTCGTTTAGCTTAGCTTTAACACAAGTCGAGGAAGAAGATTCGTTAAAAAGTTGTTTTTCTAAAACACGATTTTTATTTCGTTTTACCTTTTCTTAATGATACCGTGATCTCTAATACATATACGTATACACATACATACGTGCACACTAACGTACGAATATATATACAAATATATATATATATATATACAAGATAATTAATACATATTTCAACTATCTATGTTGGAATGCACGAATGGATATGATTAAAACCACAAAATTATGTATTTTGTATAAAATCTAATGGGACAATGAAAATCATCGAAATATATTATAGGTGTGAATTTAACTCAATCCAATTTCGCAGAACTGAACTTAAAAATTTTATAAGAAATATAATGGATTCAGTGGAATTCCATAAAATATTCTCTTATTTCATTCATATTATCTATAAATTTTCAAATAATACCTCTTCAATATTTCAGCCGCTATTTTTAATTTTTTTAATTTCGATCTCAGAATCGTAATCTGAGAATTAAAAATATATAAACAGTCGTTGTCCGACATATTTGGGCCGCCATTTTGAATTTTAAAATTATAAGTGAAACGAAAAAAATGAAATTACTTACGTATGTAGCCTTACTACTACTTTACAAAAGAATAATGTTCACAAGTCCGATATTTTACGCCAGTTTGAACTTTTTTTGGACTCTAAATTCAAGTCATCATTAATTCTTTTAGCGTTTCGACGGCAATATTAAAAAACCAATTGATCGTATAAAAAAAATTAACCTCAGATTTCATTCTGGACATTAACGGGTTAAGATGGAGTTACTTTACATTTTTTTAAATATAGATGATATTCATATAATATTTATCTAATAAAGTTAAATCTAGTTGAATAGCAATAATCGATATAAATTTTCTTTGAGTTCAGAATTTTCACTTTTTTGATAAGTAATTTCCTCGTTTTTGTTTCAGCCGCCATAATTTATTATTATTTAATGTAATTTACGTTAAAGTCAGAATTTCAAATTCACAAATTTTTCAGTAAAATGTGAATTACTCCAAAATGGTCTTCTCAGATCTTGTTTACTTGGTCTAAATCTGCTTAGATTTCATTTTGATTATTGCATTACTATGGATTAGTAAGTTCATTAAAAAAAAAAATCCCCAGTAGATAACACTTTAACAATCCGATTTCGAAATTTCGCTCCAGATTGACACGAGTAAAATCAATAAAATTGAAAAGATTCAAAGAGACTTTAGATATATATGTATGTAAGAGAATCGAATAAAACAATTGAGAATATAAAAATAATGTATTCCTATTTGGCAGGTGCTGCTCATTCGTTGGAAAGCGGGGAAATGGTCCGCAGGCCATTAGTATTGGAAAAAACTGCGACAAATTCGGCATCGTCGTTCATGAACTCGGACACGTCGTTGGATTCTGGCATGAGCACACTCGCCCTGATCGAGATCGGCACGTTGAAATCATTCGCGGCAATATCATGAGTGGTAATTACAAATTTTAAAATTAATTCCCGCCATTTTCTTTAAAGGTAATGATTCCTCAGAAAATTGCCCGAGGTTTGGTTAACATGACTTTATCACGTGAAAATTTCAAAGACTGCGTAGCAAAAATTATAAGACGATCGGTGAAGTTGAAAAAAGAATTTTATTCTCTTTTAGGTCAGGAATACAACTTTAATAAATTAACGGAAGAAGAAGTAAATTCCCTCGGACTACCGTATGATTATGACTCCATAATGCATTACGCGAAAAATACATTTTCAAAGGGGACCTACTTGGATACCATTTTGCCGATGGAAAGTGATGGAATGAGGTTGCCGGAAATTGGACAGCGGGTACGCCTGAGTGAAGGAGATATCGCGCAAACCAATCTTCTTTACAAATGCCAAAGTTAGTAATCGCAAAGTAATCCTATGCGTATTATGCAAATCTAATATTTTCATTTTTTCAATTTTATATATGCGCTTATTTGAGAGTTTGCTCTATATTTATAATAAAAACATTAGTAGTATAAATAACTTTGTATAGAAATAAAAGAAGTTATTTCTTTATGTATATTTCATGCATATATATATACATTAAGGTGATTCTAAAGTAGAACAGTTATCGACCGAGCTTTTCAATCATAAAAGTATGAATAAAAAGGGATTGAAACGTTTTTTCAAAATTTGGACTTTGGAAGGGTGATTCTACATAACATATACAATCCTTAAAAAAATATCTAAAAAAATAAAAATTGGTTCAAAATTAAACGAGAAATAATTTCTCTTACCAGCACCAAAAATAATTTATTTCGGATAATTCTCGTTTAATTTAGAACCAATTTCAGCGATATTTTTTTAGAATTGTACATTTTATATGTACAATCATCCTTCCAAATCCCGAATTTTGAAAAAATGTTTCAATCTTTATTTATTTATATTTTTCCTGTTTAGAGGTTAGGTCGGTAACTGCTCTACTTTAGAACCACCTTAAAGTTGGAATGATAGGTAATATAAAGAAAAAAAAAATAATAATAATACTCTCATATGCTATATAAGGTTAAATTTTTATTTTTAGAATGCGGACGAACTTTTCAAGAAAACAGCGGAAATTTTGGATCACCTAATCATCCAAACAGTTCTCCGCCACATGACGGGGAACGTTGCGAATGGCGCATCACTGCGACGCATGGGGAGCGTATAGTTTTGAACATCACTTTCCTTGATATTTACAAAAGCGATTACTGCCGAAGTGATTACCTCGAAATTCGTGATGGTTACTGGCACAAGAATGCCGTGTTGGGTAAGATATTTGACATTTCACTAAATAATTATTATTATGTGTCTGTTTGGGTAATTATTTTTTGAAATAGTAGGGAATTGTAACTCAGTTTAATTATCGACATGGAATGAATGGGATAATAGAATGACAGATAGGAATGAGATGTATAGTATAATTGGAAACATTGAAGAAATGGTAGAAATGCTTTAAACAACGAATGAATTAGGTGGAGTGGATGGAGTACTTAATGTGAATGAAAGTAAATGAAATGAAATGATTGAATGGCCATATGGGGTGAATGTAATAAGTGGACATGGAATTATTATAATAATAGAATTGTTGGAATACGAAAGTATTGAAAATAATTGGAGAAATTGCAGGAATACATGAATAAAATGAATGGAGTAGACGGAAGTAAAGAAATGAATAGAATTGATGAATTCGGCGAAGCAATTAAATTGAATGCAAAAAATGGTCATGGAATGAATGAAATGAGAAATAATTTTTTAAAATTGAAGAGACGATAAAAATGAATGAAACAAAAAGTTAAATACATGAAGTGGATGGAATAGTCATAGTAAATGACAGTGAATGGAATGGAGTGAGTGAATTAGCATGGAGCGCATGGAGTGAATGAAATAGGTGGACATGAAATTCGAAATGATAAGAATAAGACACATGAATGAAATGGATGGGGACAGATAGAATTAATGGAGTAGGTGGAGCTATTAAATGAAATGAATGTTAATGAAATGGAGTGACTGAATGCTTATAAGGTGAATGCAATAGTTAAATTTTGGAATAATTGAATTATTGGAATGGAAACTAATTAGGAACGAATGAATCAAAAAATGAAGTGAATGGAATAGGTGGAGATGATACAATATATGAAATGAATAGAATTAAAGATGTCGATGGAATAGTTAAAGTGAATGAAAGGAAAATGAATGGATTGAATGCAATAGGTGGACATGGACTTAAGACTAATTGTTGGAATAAGGAAGAATCGAAAATAATTGAAGAAATGATAGTAATGTATGACATTTGTGGAGTAGGTGGAATCGACGAAATGAATAGAATTGATGAATTCGGGCATCTGTTGAAGTAAATGGAAGTGAATTGGTGTGAATTGGTGTGACTGAATGACCGTGGAGTGACTACAATAGATGGGCATGGAATGAAGGGGATAAGCTAAGATAAAACGAAGTAATGGTAGAAATGCTTTAAGTATATAATGAAATGAAGGGAATAGGTGGAGTGCGAATAGAATATGAATATAGATGAATTAGGTGGACATGGAATGAATGGAACAATAGAATGGTTGGAACGCATAAAAAATGAAACTGGTGGAATAGGTGGAGTGGATGGAAGTTAAAGTGATTGAGAGTGTACGCAATAAAGTATACAATGGAAATACCCTCATGGCATTTAAGAATGATTTGGGAAAGAATTTAATTAATTAGCATGTAAAATAAGACGAACAATGAATAAAAACTATAGATGAAATGATGGATCGTAAGTGGTAGGTCAGACTTCTTTTGTTTTTTTATTCAATGTACAATCAAACCAATCTTGTCTCTCCTTTCAGGTCGTTTTTGCGGAAGTGGAAAAATTCACGAGCCAGTGGTGTCGACGGGAAGCCGGATGCTGGTGACATATGTTACGTCGAATCGACATAGTGGTCACGGTGGCTTCACCGCTTCATACGAGGCGGTGTGCGGGGGCGACGTAGAGCTTGACGGCGTAGGTCATCTGGAGTCGCCAAACTACCCGGAAGAATACCAGTCAAGCAAAGAGTGCGTTTGGAGATTATCAGTGCCACCGGATTACCAGGTCGCCCTCAAGTTTCAGTCCTTTGAGATCGAGAGTCACGATAATTGCGTCTACGACTATGTCGAAGTTCGCGACGGTCATAGTCCAGATTCGCCCCTTATCGGGGTCTACTGCGGATTCAAAGTACCCCCGGACATCCGCTCAACGGGCAACAAACTTCTCGTTAAATTCGTTAGCGATGGTACCGTACAGAAAGCCGGATTTTCCGCTACCTTCATGAAGGGTATGAAACAAATTAATGGATGTCTTTAATCACCAAGTGTAATTTAGTTAACTTACAGGAATATAATCGTCTGTTTCAAATATTTTCAAGCTTTCGTCAATTACTTGACTGCGTTCATAGTATATAGATTTAATTTTATTACTTTTTGCATATAGTTTCCTCACTTCATAAATTCCTTTGTTAAATTTCTTTTAATTTGTTACTTTCCTTACCTTTTTTTGGGTTAATCTTCATTACATTCATTAACAAGATTCATTTCATGCACTTGATTCGCTTCATTTCTTTAATTCGTTTCAGTCTTTGTATTTATTTCATCCGTTTCATTCACATATAATTTACTTCACTTCACTTGTTCTTCGTATTTTATTTGCTTCACTTTTTATGGATTAAAATTGCCATTGATGTCATAAATCAATTTACACTTTAATTGCCAGTACTTATATACCATTTATCATGCTTTTGTCTTAGAGTTCGACGAATGCGCTTTGACCGACCACGGCTGCGAGCACGACTGCATAAACACATTAGGAGGATACGAGTGCTCCTGCAAAGTCGGTTATGAACTTCATTCAGATGGAAAACACTGCGAAGGTTGGTTACTTCATTCATTATATTTCATTAGCTTCACTTACAAGCAACGTCTAATGTCTCGCAAGTGCGTTGTCTAATCCTTTCCGAATTTGTATAGATTATTATTATAATATACGTTTGTAAGTCTGGACATCCATTAATTGTACTGGATAATATCTGGACGTCCAATAGTCGCGGCCAGTGCTAATTAGGATTATTGCTATTATTATCCAAGCATCGCTAAGAGAAAAATTATGTCTTCAATTGTAACGAAATAAATGTGAGTGTAATTGTGTGCTTTTTGTTTTGCACCCAGATGCATGCGGCGGGGTCTTCGACGTTAATAACGGTACCATTACCAGCCCTTCGTTCCCGGTGACTTATCCAGGCAACAAGCACTGCGTTTGGGAAATAAACGCTCCGCCACAATACCGGATAACGTTGAATTTTACACACTTCGACCTGGAAGGGAATAACGTTTACGACCAGCCGTGCGAATACGACTGGGTCGAAGTGGCCAGTAAACTCGGCAACGACATCCTGAAAAAGCACGGCTCGTTCTGCGGATCCCGACTGCCCCCGCTTCTCACCTCCGAGGGAAATGCTTTAAAAGTCGTTTTCTCCTCCGATAATAGGTTAGTATTTTTGCGACCCTTCTTATATATATGCCTTTTACGACGCAATACCTGCCGACTTTGCAACTTCCGGTGAACGACCACCCCTGCTGCCATTTTTAATTTATAATGATATTTTCGTCAACGGCCATCAATACTATATAGGGATGAACATTTTCACGATGAAACGAAATGGCAGAGTAAATCAATTCAGTAAAGAAAAGAAATATGATGTTATGATATATACAATGAAGATGACATGGCGGAAGAGATGAAAATATTTCTGAAAATAAATTTCGCTGGGTGTAATTACATTTTTTTTTTTTATAGATTTTCTGATGATTTTCGAGAATTATGAGGAAAAAAAAACACATTTTTCTTCATTTTTACCGTGTTCTCGGATTTTCTACTTTTTTTTTCAAAGTTAATAATCCATGACATTGAAAGATTCAAATAGATGTAATAGGAACGCATATGGACACTATTATTAATACAACCTGGCGACTGAAAATACAAAATACAATAATAATACTATTGAAATACTTGTTTATTCTCACATATTTCGCACGAAGAAATGGTATAAAAAACATTAATTTATAATAGCAGTATACAGAACAATTATTTTTCAATGAAAGTCAATAAAGTAAAGAATAACAATAGAACGAAATATCTGGAAAAATTGAAGTGAGTTATGTGATACAGAATCGAATATATTGATCAAAGTTACTGAGTTAACCCATTCAGAGATTCACGGTACAATGAATTTGATCGAAAAAAAATTTTTAAGCACTGTACCCCATGTTTTCAAGTTCGCTCTTTCGAATAGTGATGGTTAGAAATCCCTAAAATCAGTTTTTTTATGTGAAAATTGCTAATTAAAAAAAAACACGTTTTTTTTTTTATTAATTTTTTTAATAAAAATGTTTGCTGCTTATGCATTTTTCTACATAATTAATACCAATAACTATCGCGTCCATGGACCCTACACTAAAAGTTATTGGCTTAAGACTAATAAAAAAAAATTTTATTCATACGAAATGACGTTCAAAACAATAAATTTTACTTTTAAATTTCAACATTTTTTTTCTCAATAACTATGGACTTTAGGAACAATTTTCTAAGAATAAAAATATCCTAAAATTGATCAAAGAACACTCTCAACTTTTTTTCAGAACCGTAAAAGAAAATTTTTGATTTTCCGGAAAATGGAAAAACTGAAATTTTCAAAAAATTGTTTAAACATTCTAAAAAAATTTGAGGGTCTTCATTGGCTGATTTTAAGACTGTCGTTCTTACAACATTTTTCCGCAAGTCCATAGTTGTTGAGAAAAATTTTGCTGAAGATTAAAAGTAAAATTTATTGTTTTGAACGCCATTTTGTAGGAATAAAATTTTTTTTTTATTAGTCTTAAGCCAATAACTTTTAGTTTAGGGTCCACGGACGTGATATTTATCGGTATTAAGTACGTAGATAAATGCATAAACAAAAAAAAAAATGTTTCTTACAAAAATAAAAAAAAAAACCGTGTTTTTTTTTAATTGGCAATTTTCACATAAAAAAACTCATTTTAGGGATTTTTAACCATCACTATTCGAAAGAGCGTACTTTAAAACATGGGGTACTGTGGTTAAAAAAATTTTTTTCGATCAAATTCATTGTACCGTGAATCTCTGAACTTTGGTATCGAAAAGTGTCCGTTCAGGCGCTATAATGGGTTAAGTAATGGAATTTGATAAAATGATCCGATTAAATGGAACGAAAGAAATAAAGAGAATGCAGACAAAAAAAGATAATCAATGAAAATATAATAAATATAATAATGTAACAATACGGGTATGTCGATTAATAAATTAACTTACATTAACACTTTAAAAATAGTTGAAACAATTGAAAACGTGAAAAATTAAAACACGAATGAAAGGAAATGAGAAAATGTCAAACAACCCAGTAAACGAACAATTTATTACATGTTAGAAAATAGTATTGAGAACAATGGGGAATTATTAAGAAGCATTCATTTTGTTTTTGAATTTGAATACTTCTTAAACGATTTGTCATTGTTCTCAATCCTTCTTTTTAGCTTGTGAATATACTTTTCAATAATGTTTCAATTATTAGGAATGTCTTAATAACAATTGACCGCAAGGAATAAGTAAACGAATTAACAACAGTGAAGAAAAGTCATGATACAGGCCAGGATTAACGTAAAAAGTTTTCTTGTATTTTTAAAGTCTTAATGCAAGTTAATAAATTGACGACGAGTATTGTTAATATATGTAATTAAGCTTGTGTTTGAATGTGGCTAATCTTTAAATGAACGATTTTATATAATAGTAATAATAATGAGAAAATTATATCGATGCAGTATTCACAAGTCGGGTTTCGCTGCCGTTTTCTTCATCGACATGGATGAATGCGCCGTCAATAACGGAGGCTGCCAACACGAGTGCAAGAATACAATTGGTTCTTATCAATGCTCCTGCCACAATGGCTTTACCCTTCACGAAAATGGCCACGACTGCAAAGAAGGCGGTTGTAAATACGAAATTACAGCGTCCAGCGGAACAATTACTTCACCGAATTACCCCGATAATTACCCGCGAAAGAAGGATTGCGTCTGGCACTTTACAACGACGCCTGGCCATCGAATTAAATTGGTAATTTAGGCATATATATTTACTGAATGTAATAGTACTTTATGCACCAAGGGCGTGAAACGGTCATTTTACGCCCCCAAAAGGAGGCGTATAATGGACATTTTACGCCCCCTGAATCGAAAAAGTTATTATTTAACCCGTGGACCATATGTATACAAAATTTTCAGTGGTGCGTGAAAAAATTTTTTTTAATTTTCGACTAAGAAAGTTACACATGATTTAAAAAAGAATGTGCTATTAGGTACAGGGGTACTCCTCAAAAAATCATGAATTTTTTTTAATAATCTATAACTTTATCAGTTGATCAGTTAAAAGATTTTTCCATACAATTTTTCTCATTTATTTATTTTATTTATAAACGGGCAAGATGCCCTTTACTCATAGAGGTTAAATACTATAAAATTCAGTGTGAAAATACGAAGAAAATGTGTACATTTTGTCCTTAAATGGTTAAAATGTTATACAATAGAAGTAATGGTCGAATTTTTATTGAAATTTTCAGATATTCAAAGTCTTTGACATGGAATCGCACCAAGAGTGCGCTTACGATCACGTAGCAATCTACGACGGTGATTCCCCTGACAGCCATACATTAGGCCGATTTTGCGGCACCAAAGAACCGCATCCAATTTTAGCGACGCGGAACCAGATGTTTATGGTTTTTAAAAGTGACGACTCCGTCACAAGAAGGGGATTCTTTGCACAACACATGACTGGTGATTTTTAATTTTTCTATACACACATATACATATATAAATTCATATTGCTTTTTCTTTTTTAATCCATTAATTCTTTCAATAAATTCAGCTTGACTATTTTTAATCGTTATAATTATAATGAAATAATTCGAAAATAACTTTTTAGCCTGCGGTGGTCATTTAGTCGCGACCGAACAAACCAAGTATCTTTACTCCCACGCGAAATACGGCACCCACAACTACGACCACCAGACCGACTGCGATTGGACGATTGAAGCTGCGGTCGGGAAAAACGTTCATTTGAAATTTCTGTCATTTAATCTCGAGGATGAAGACGACTGCAGTTACGATTTCGTCGAAATTCATTCCGGCCTGGATACCTCTAGTCCCAGTTACGGACGACGTTGCGGCTCCGTAAGTGTTCATTTGGAAACTCACAATTTTTTAAAAGCTTATTTTCTGTCTTAATTTATATATAATAAAAAAATTAGGTATATATGTATATAAATTTAAATTCGAAATGTGATAACAATGAATTAAATTGTCATAATTTAAATCGGCCATAGTACATTTTAATTTGTTTAAATCGAATTTTATCGGTATGCATATAGCATCTTGCTACACTTGTATCTGTAAAATGACGAAATTGTTGACAATTTCAACTATAATGGATGACTGGTCTTTCTTTTGAACATTTATAAATTTTAATTGATTTCTGGTGATTTTCGTTTACCATTAATTTCATTAATTTTCGCCGATTTTTATTATAAGTATCCGAGTTTCTTATACTATTCAGTCGCGAGTGTATCAACTTTTTTATTTTCGTCGATTTTTATTCACTGTTATAACTTTTCGTCGCTCATGTAAAAATTTAACAATTCCTACGTTTATAAGGATTTTTAAACTCTTCATCAACTTTTGTCATTGATCAACTTCTTCTAATATCATAATTGGTTTTTTAAGTGTATACTAAATGTTTCTCATCAACTTTTATTATATTTTCTCGACATATTCATCAAATTCGTCTTGAATTTGTAAAGCATCCTGAATAATGAAAAAAAAACGAAAAAAAAACGAAAAAAAAAAACAATTTCTAGTTTCATGTCACATTTTCTCTATTTCGTTGCCTTTTTGGTTTTAAATTAAGTAACGCTTATCTGTATACGTTGTAACGGTTGTAGTTCAATTTTTTTTGTTTCTATATATTTTTCTTGATTCCTTTCATTTTTCCGACTTTCGTATATATATTAAACTTGATACGTTAACGGTTTATGAAATTTTTCTAGTTTTATAAACTTTCCTAGTTCATAAAGTTTTCTGAACAATGTCAAGCAAATGAAAGACTTTTTGAAATTTTATCAATTGTTGTAAGTTTTATTAACTTTAATCAGTATTTAATTTTTTTCGTCTTTTGGTCAAATTTTACAAATTTTAATGTATCTATTCAACTTTTACCAGTTCTCTCCAAAATTGTATCAAATTATTCTCAATTTGTATTCCCTTTCTTTTCTCAACATTTGTCAACTTTCGTCAGAGATCAGACAATTTACATTTTGTCATTGATTTCTGTTAATTATTAATTCAGGATTTACGAATTGGCTTTTTAAAAAATTATTTAATTATTTTTTTTTATTTCACAAACATTTCTATACATTTTTCATTTGCGTGAACCTGATTAGAAAGTGTTTTCAAATTTATGGGAAAACTTCAAAACCATAATCATTGAATCATGTATGTTAATTATTATATATATACAGTTTTACATAATTACTATATATTAATCCGACCGTATGTAAAATTTCAGAATACAACTGACATTATATCACTAACCGAGGCTCTACTGGTACGTTTCCGGACTGACGACACAATCGCAAACAGGGGCTTCGCCGCGACATATGTCGCCTTTGATCGACAAGACAGCGATGAGATTCCCGGCGGCGAGGACGAGGACGAGGAGGATCTCGCCAAAGTCTGATCGATCTCGATCGATAAATCCTCGAATACCGATCTATCGTTTCGTTTACGTGCCATGTATAAATTTACCAAAAAAAAAGAAAGAAATAAATGGAAAAATGTCTCCAAAAATCTTGGGGCGGGGAGGGAGAGGGTGAAATCGCGCGGAGAAAATCACAGAAAATTGTATAGTTACGACTTTTATACGCAACTAAGTTGGAAGCGAATTTTACTCGGCGAATATATTTCTTAACATTGTCGGTCGATGTGTAATTTTAAAAGCGAGTTTTTTAGGTTTAACGAAATGCGTTATCGATTATTGCATTCGGCATGTATAAATAACTTTGTTATTATATCCTATACGTAAGAATACATATCATCCAACCGAAATCACGATTTAGAGGCTGGGGCTAATCTAGAACAGAATTTTATTTCCAAATTTCTAAGTGTCGTCTAACCTTTTTTTTAGAAAGTATCGTTTAATGTATTGATGCGAAGAAATTAGAAGAATACATTCAGAATTTCGTCTGTGCTCCGCCATAAAATCCTATTTTTTTTTTACGAAACGATTCTTATTCTAGTCAATTTAAATATTAACAATTATTATTATCATAATGATTAATCTCAGGCATATATAATTTCTTGACCGCAAAATTTATTATTTTTATATGTAAATATTGGTGAGACTGTCAGTAAACAAAAGACTATTTTAATTTGACGTTTCCGGCAATATGATGTCATTTTTCACAAAATATTGTCAAATTTTTGACAAAAAGGCAAGAATATGTTACTTCGAAAAACGAAAAACGATTAACACAAATAATAGTAGACATTTGTTAAAATAGTTTACACGATGACACTAATTTGTTGAATGGAACGTACAAGTGCAGTGCGAAAGAAAATTCCAACAACAACAAGTGGGACAATTCCTTCAACAATATGACAATTCCTCCACCTATTGTCAGTCTGCACAAAATTTATGGAAGGTTAAATTAACGTCAAATTACGATAGTCTTTGACTGACTGTCTCACCGATATTTACATGTCTAAATACCAATTATTATTCTTAAAAAATGTTGAACCTTATAAAAAAATATAATTGAGAAATAAGTTTAAAATTGAAACACGCCACTCTTCAAGAAATACAATTTTTTAAATTTGATTATTCTTACAGTAAAATAACATTGACTTTATGAGAACGATTAAGATTTAATTAAAATTTTGAAACCAGTAATTAGCCCTAGTCTCGATAGGAAACGAATTAACAGCTCGAAACGTTCTTCGTCCATACTTTCGTAATCTCTCGACGATTTATGCAGGTAGGTTTTAGAATTTTGCAAAATAAACATTAGAAATCCATAAAATCAAGTCATACCCTTGCTTTGCAGTACGAAATTCACGAAGAGCAGTAGTTCTACTTCTCACGCTTGTTGAAACTTTCGGTTCAATTTTGTGCGCGGAAATCGTATCAAATTGATGATCTGAATTTAGAAACTTATTTTGTTACTTCGGTAGAAAAAAAAAATTATTTTCCTGTTCAATTTTCTATTTTTGTATAAAAGCTAAAAAAAAATTTCGGATGAATTCGGAATTTCTTTTTGTTGAAATTTTCGATCGAGATTATTTTGAGAATCGTAAATTAAAATTCCTTTTCTTTTTCAAAATTGTTAGGAATCTCTCTTATCGTAAAAGAGACTTTCCAATATCCAAAATGGACGATGAAAAATGTCGACTAAATTTTGAAATGTTATATGACAATAATTTTGCTCTTTTTTTGTTAAGACAAACCTTTCCCTTGAATCTTCGAGAAAAAATTGTTTGTACAATTGTCATCTCGAGTGTGACGTATTTTTCAAATGTGAAATGTCGGAATCAATGTGGCGCAGTCAAAGGTAACAATTTTATTAGATTTTATTTTAATTAAAGGTGCATGTAAGAATTCTTGAGTTTATATAATTTAAGAATGTTAAATCAGTTTAACTAAACTTAGAATGACCGATTTATAATGAAATTAAAATTTCTCTTCGAACAAATAGAAACATATTATTTATTTCTTCAATACTGTGAAAAGCAGATCCAACATGGCGTAAACCAACGTCATTCGAAGAACCAACGAATATCTTATTTCCTTTTAAATAAGTTACTGAAATAAGAATGTATGCAGTTTCAGTTTCAGTTGCCATTTTATATCGGCCATTTTGAATGTTGAAAATCTATCGTATTTATATTGAACGACACCAACAATCTCTAAATTCGACTTTGTCTTGCCTCGATATGAGCGCATTATGCATCCGCCATTTTAAATTTTAAAATTAGTCCTATTCGAAGATTTCAGGAGGTACACATTTTAGTAGATCTGCATTTTGAAAATCTGATCGCAGTCATTTCGAACTGTTATGTTTTCAAAAGACTTATTGATAACAAAATTGTCAGTCGCCATTCTGAATTTCGAAAAATAATTTCCTCCTTGAAAGCACAGAAGACTTCCCTTTCATTTCCTTGTCGTACTTATTTTTGAAAAAAATTTTCGGAATACATTTTAAATTATATCTCCTTTAAAACAAAATGGCGACACATCGCACGTCATTTTGCAATTTTCGTTGCAAACAGAAAAAAAATGTGATTTCCCGTCCAGAAAGGACTTTAAACCTTTAATTGAATATAAAATTAAATAAACAAATTAAAAATAGGTATAAAACAAAAAAAAAAAAAAAAAATTAGAAAAGTTCAATTTTTGACACTTGAATAAATCTTAACAATTGGACGAATTAATAAATTTCTTCGATAAATTCAGAAGTAACAAATAGATCGACAACTAGAATTAAACAGAATTTACGAATGCTCTGATAATATAAATGTTCGAAATTTCAGAGTTATTGGGTCGGCGGTTTGGAAATATTCCGTAGAAGCAGGAACAATTGAAGATTTGGACAATTTCATAAGTACGGTCCTATACGCGCGGATAAGGAACAGCTACATATATATATACTTAATACTTTCATTTATCATGACGCCCGTATATATTAGTATAGTAATAAGTCGTTAAATGCCAGCAGCGGCTTACTGTTAATTTCATTCGTACAAATATAACCTCATTTTCACTACCATTATATCTCTGTATATATATTTTTGCGAGACGTTTTCCATTCGTCTCGTCACTTCGCCACATTTCCCCGAAACGTTTCTGTTGCCGACTTCACGAATTCACAAAAAAATATTGGTTCGGATTAAGATATATAATTCCCTCCAATACGACAGTAGAATTTCAATTCGTAAAATGGAATAGAAACAAATTAAACTTATACATTGACCTCATTCTGTTTTGTATATTAAATTTGTTAACTCGTACATTGTTATTTTCATTCAAGAGAGTGAAATAAAATTGTTTCAATATAGCTTAACAAATTTTCGTTTAAAAAATTGTATGTCTATCGAACAACTTTTTGATACGCGCGCACGGTCAACAACACGATAATTTCTTCGCGAACTAGTAGATAAAGGATGTACTTCAATCTTAAAAAATATCCGTATATCTAACGTCTTCCTGTATAGAGACAATATTCGTTCAGTACACATTTACACGTTCGGATGTCGCGTGCTGCGATTATTAGATTTGTAAGTCCAGAAACTAATTCTATCAATGCGGGCGCAGAATGAATAGTATAGCGGATGCCAAGAACGAGAATACCAATAAAAATGACGTATATATATATATATATACGTCATTAAATGGATAATAAATCGATATATATATGTATAATATACAATTCGTAGAATTTTTCCGCAACACTATTTAAGAACCTTCATATTATTTTCCCTATATATATAAATAACGAGAGGAGAAATTATATTTCTTTGAAAAAAATATTAACCTCGTTATTCTCTCTTGTATAGAATTTAATGGTTCCAGGACAACATCAACGGTATATATATATATAATTTTTACAATAACGGAGGTGATTCGAGATATGTTGAATCGTCTATAGTATAGTTTTATTTTCTCCTGCTTATATATTTTACACGCGACAAATATTTTCCGGAATGCACGCACAAAAGTTCACTGTAAATTCTCAAATTTCGTAACAATTTTGAAGAAACCGTTATCATTTTCTTTCGTTTATCACAGTCGCCATGTTCTCTTTTAAAATCGCCCACTCCCCGACACTTCGAGAGCATTCATTCTTCGTTACACCATAATATTACACTGAATAATAATAATAATAATAATAATAATAATAATAATAAAAGTATAAAACGAAGCAACACGTACGCTTCGTAGCAATCTGTAATGATCGATATTGTACAATAAAAATCTGGATTACAAAACGATTAAGCTATCTTTCATAGACGAAGATGCTATATACATCAATTAATTGATAATTAAAAACGAAATTAAAAATTATTTTTTGAAATCGATATCGCGTGATATACATATATCGTATCGCAATCGATACCATCATCCTCCCCGCTTATTATTTCATCTCTTTTCAGAATCTTTGACAGTAAACGTTTTTTTTTCCACGTTTTTAAACTTCTCAAGTAGAGCTTTCGTTTAAACGTAAAATATCGATATCATTCGTTTCATCAATTGTTAAATGTTAAGAAAAACAATTATATTTCCTTTCGATTGATCGAAGCGGTATGCGCATCGATTCAAATCGACTTACTTCTATATAATCCTGCAGTATCATCGATAATTCAAATTCATTTAATATCGGATTTGCTCCAGTCGCTTTAAAATTAAGTCCAAGCACTTTTACGATATGTATAGCATTATGCACTGCCCACAAGCGATAGTTTTTATAATACTTTCCATTTATTGCGAATGTCGTAAAAACATTCCAAATCAATTAATTCGGTCCTTCGTGCAACGTGCACTTATAACGATTAGTTGCATAATTGCAATATTTACACAGATCTGAATGGTCATGCGCGAAAATAACGAATGCTCATTCCCCAGCGTTTATTGTTATAGCGTTTGGAAGCAATGAACACTGAGACTCGTCGACATCGCAAAAACACTACGGTAATTCATTATTTATATCAAAAATACGCAGTGATGCCTACTTCGCTGGCGCCGAGTCCATTATTCGCTATGCCGTAGAAATTCGAGAAAAAGCACATCGTAATCTGAATCGCTTTTATATATACATATATATGTACATTTTCGATAACGTGACATTGACGGTAAAAAATCGGAATGATTAACATAATTCGTTTCGTAACGCAGATAGTAAGTGTTCGATTGATTGAAAAAAAAAACAGTATTTATCGATTTTCTATTCGATAAAAAATTCGATAAATACTCAATCGACGTATCACCTAAAGATTTTCGATCAATCGAACTGAAACTAACAAATCCGTTTAAAAAATTTGTTTGCTAATCACTTGGTGAATGCCAAAAAAACTTTCTAAATGAGATATTCGTTAAAAAAATATTCATTTTCCATCGCATGAACGAATTGAATCATTTTTTCATTCCGGCCGACTCTCCATTAGTTTAAATGTAAAATATCATTAAATAATAATAACGATATATTAGTAGTACTTAAAAACCACACTATCAAAGATCTACAGTAAATGCACGGGTCTGGTTAGCTAGAAATATAAAATATCAATAGAAATTTTCCCCGTCGACGCCAGCGAAGCGATTAAAGTCCGTTAAATGGCACTCGACTAAATGAGATTCTTTGTTCTGAAACATATATTGACGGTTGCCAGAAAACGTTTCTTCAAATATCAATACGAAACTAACGTTCTGTAGAATTAAAATTAGATTCCATTAAAATTACATTATATAATTACATCACATTAGAAACGCATCCACAAGAATTCGTTCATTGAAATCAACACTTCTGAATTATATAGATTAAAAATATTTTTAAGGCATGTGTACAATGAGTGCTTAAGACCAAGCAACATCCATTGTATACCGACCTTTGGAATATTACAAAATCCCATCGTCTCATCGATGTAATTTCGATATGCTCGTAAGAATAATCGGAGTATTCAAATATTAAAAAAAATAATCGTAATACATATATGTATATACATATATATCATGTCTGATATATTATATACATATACACAAGCATACATTCTTATCGAACAGACTCTTTTTATCAGTGGTTGCGAGATTTTCAAAGTATATGGAACTTCGCTTTACGGAGCGAGCTCCTGCGCGACGAGTGTCTTTAGGGATTGGTCCGTTTTAAACCATGCTCTTCTCCGAGCCCGGAAAACCGGAAGTCCGACTGGACATGCCGGAGTCCCGGTAGCTGGAACCGAAGCTGTTCGCCATGCGCTGATACTGCGGTTTCCGGTCGCTTTGGGCTCGAGTGTAATCGAGATGGTCGTATTCCAAGTCCGGCTGATTCTGCTTGATCTCGTCGTACACGTGATCCAACTTCTTCTCCAATTCGTCGATGCTGTGATAGACGTTGACGTTGGGATTGCCGAAGTCGGCGTCTCTGTTTTTCGACGAGGAGTGACCGAATTCCAGCCCGTATGCGCCTGGAATAACGAAACATTGCGTCAATTTATAAATGAACAAACAAATGATTAAAATGAGTCAATGAATTCATTGGACAAATAAACTTTCCGAAGTAATTGCTCAATAGATTCTGACGCTTTTTTTATTTATTAAATAAATAATAGGACACAATTATCTTTTTCAGTACACTTCATTATTTAAATACTAACAGTAAGAAATTAGTATGGGTATAGTACAATCAATTAACAAAGTGTGTTAATACCGTGTCTTTCTTATTATTTAGACAGTATAGATCCAACTATTTCGTTATTTTCGAGATGGAATATTTGTGCATGCAATGTGACAAAAAAGTATTAATGACAAGTTACCTTTACAATCGTCATCTTCGATACCGAAGCCAAGCCCTAGTTTCAATTTGTCGCTGTTTATATTCTTTCTTCCAAGATCATTCCTGATCTGAATATTGTTCAATAACCTCGCTGTACCATCGTCACCCTTCGGATGCCCTTGATAGGAATATACGGGATTGTCGAACTGATTGCGTTCTGAAAAATCGCACAAAAAAAAACAAAATATTTCATTTAACGAACACACACATATCACAATTGATTTAATTTATTAAGAGCGTTTTTTTTTTCAAAAATGCTCGTAAAAAAAATCAAAGGCCAACTTATAACTATAGGCAATTAGTTACCTGGCGGCGTCACTGGTTCCGCAATATATTGAACTTGCGCAATCTCCATTTTCAGGTTAGCGACTCGTCGACGATGGTACATCCAACCGGCGAATGCGGCTGCAATGACAATGACTGCTGAAAACACTCCAGCTATAACCATGCCGTAACCTTGTTGTTCCTTTTGTTGGATGTTTCGAGAGAACAGTTGATTTTCGCACTTAGGGCCTGAAGAAGAAGCGTTTTTAAATCAATAAAGATATATTTTTTATCCTATTAAGTTTAATTTCTTATCCTATTCCATCCGAATCAATTCCGACAACAATGTTGTTCGAATTCATTCGAACTACGTTTCATTTCGTGGCGTTAATCAAAGCAAATCCATCTCTATTCAAACATTTTTTTCAATCCCTTTCATTCCTCGTACTGAATCCGAATTATTCCGTATAAGAAAGTGCGCAATGTCTTCTCTCTTGTGGTTCAACGTTCATTTATGTAACGAATTAATATAAACTACAACGAATTGGAGTTAAGCTTCGTGTCAATCTCCCTCTTAATAACCCCGATAATTTTATCAGATATTGTCTCTCCTCTTTCTAAATGTCGTTCGATACTAGTATAACAAAAGAGTGAATTTGGACAAATGCAACAGTATACCATAACTTGTCCCGTAGTAATAGACACTTATGTTAAGTTTAAGTCGCTCTTAACGTCTAATAAAGAGTGACGCAAGCGTGAATTTGAACACCGATTTTTAACAGGGTATTCTTGTCAATTATGTATACATAAAATATAGCGTGTCCATTAATTCTTACCTGCATACCCGTGTTTGCAAATGCAACCTTCGGCAGGATGACAAATGAAGTTGTCGTTTTCACATTCGCACGGCTCCATGCAGTGGTCTCCGTGATAGCCTTCTGGGCAAACTGAAGAAACAAGAACGAAAAGTGTCAGTACCTTAATCATGCATCAATGACTTCATTTTCCCTTCGTTTGACCTTGAGTCATCAAGGATCAATAAAAATTTCGTTGTCAGTAGTAATTCCAATAAAGACAGTAATCGTATTTCGAAAATGAACACGGAAGAAATTGTTAAGGGTTTATTAGGTCTTGTTTCAGTGCTTCATATTTATAAAATCTGGCTATTGTAGTCTTACATTAAATGTGGAAGAGTGAATCGTAAAGTAGGTATATACCGCAATCGCATTATGGCCGATTTACGGAAAAGAAACAATAGAAGGAACAAGACGTGTGAAGAGGAATAATGTATACAAGAACATTTACTTTCGGTGCATCTTGTTCCGGTCCAGCCTTTGGCGCACCTGCAGTGGCCGTCGTTGGCCCTACATTTTCCGCCATTCTGGCATTTACAGTGCTGCGTGCAGTTAATTCCGAACATCCCTTCCGGACAGGGGATTTGGCAATGCTTCCCTTGCCAACCGGGAAGACATTGGCAGACCCCAGTCACGTGATGGCATTCGGCACCGTTCTTGCAGCCGCAATGCTGGGCACAGTCCACGCCGAATCGACCCTGTACGCAAGGCTGCTCGCAGGTGATTCCTAGGTATCCTGGTTGGCAGATGTAAACGCCTGTCTCGTGATGGCACGTGCGGTTACCTGCAAGAAATACACGTCAAACGATCGATTCTATCGCATTCTATCAGTAAATGATTATACGCGTTGGCTGTTGTTACTTTAATAAAAGGTCCGTCAGGATAGTCTTGATAATTATTTTACTATAGACATCACATTAACGTTAATAAACGATTGATCTCGATTTCGAATTTCGACAAATACAGAATAATGGAGTATTGTAATAATTATAATGTGAAGAAACGCAATATAAAATAAACCAAACTTACCATTTATACGTATACAAAAGCAATAAATAGAGAAAGTAAAAACAAGCCACACACATGCCAAACGTTAATTAGTGCAAAACGTGTAAATTATTACTATTAAAATCCATCCACCATTGCAAAAACACGCAGTCTAATATAATGAGTCACATCAAGACCGGCATTCGTAGTACAATATCGATCAATATATAGACAGAAAAATCGAAACCAGATCGACGATTACTGCGAATACCAGCTTCCCGTCTTTCTTACGCGCGACCTAACCTATAAACAGCTAATCTAAACTTAATTGTGCTTTAAAATTTACCAATTTTTTTCTCTGAGCATTTTTCTTTACAGCGTACGCCATACCAGCCTTCTTTGCAGGGCGATGAGCAGTCGTCGCCTTCCCAGCCTCTGGCACAGATGCAACTTCCGGTGTTGGGATCGCAGGAACTATTGTTCATGCACGTGCACTGCGAGTGACAATCGTCGCCGTAAAGGCCCGACTCGCACTGCGTTTCGCAGCGAATTCCTGTTTAACGTTCGCTTTTACAGATTTTTTCAGACTTTTCGCGTCATGATCGATTTCTTTTTTTACACCGAAGTGACGTTCATACAGGGTGTCCCATTTTAATCCCCCACCCGAAATATTTTGAAAAGTAAATGTTTTAGAGGAAAATGTTTCAAACAAAAGGATTTAAGGATTTTTCCCTGGCTATTTAATGGTACCATTGTATTCGACCTTGAACATGACCTTGAAGGTTATTTCAAGGTCAAGTTTATTTTTTTAAATGGGAACCACTATTTTTGACACCGGATACGGAAAGAGCGGGAAATTTTACGTTCAAAACGATATT
>JAPYZR010000480.1:0-46307 GCA_030522945.1 Trichopria nigra | reverse complement strand
GGGGGGGGGGGGTGGGGGGGGTGGGGGGGGGGGGGGGGGGGGGGGGGGGGGGGGGGGGGCACTCGACGGGGAATTGCCCCGCGTACGACGAAAAGCGGGAAAAAGTATCATGCGGGATACGAAACGACCGGGAGCTTCCGATCCGACAGGAAGCAAGAGCCTTCCGCAGCCTCGACTCTTTTTCCGTCTCTATCTCTCTCGTTGCTCCGCGGGAATTCGCCCAGAGAAATTAGCCTCGAAAAATCACTGCAACGTTCGGCAAATCTGACCTCTAAACTCGCAAACGTCGCGTTTTTGGGGGATTTTACGAAAACTGCCAACATCATCAGAGACTTTTTTCAATCGTTGACTTTTTTTTTTTTGTTCCTTTATGCCATCAATACCGAAGTTTCGCGAGTCTTCTTTGAATGGAGAATCACGTATTTCGTATTTTCTTTCGTGCATTTCTATATTGGATTATTTTATTTAATCCGTTTCCTAAACTTGTAATCATGGAAATTCTTCCATAATCACAGTTAGATGTCGCTGGACATCACCAGTCTTTCAAATTTTAGTAAAAACCCCGAAATGATTGATAAAACCTAATTTTTAAAAGTAATTTTATCAATTGCAAATAGTAACACAATAATGTATGTACGTGCAGGCAATGATCTGTGATTTTGGACCACATATGATGCATATACAAATATAGTTTAAAATTGCAAAATAAACATACGTGAACGAATTCAAGTAATATATCTTTCATGATAAAGGTAAGATTAGTCACTTATTTGAATTGGTTCTGACATATCTAGATTAGTACAGATGAGAATTGAATTGAAATTACGTACTATAACACTTCATAGGTATTATCTGTCAAATTTAAGAGGGCAGAAAGACATTGAATTGTGCAAGGTACGATTTTATTGTACATACGGTATACGAGGTAGTCAGATTGCGAATCCGATGCTTGGTTCTTGAAATTTGCGAGAGCGCTTGCAACCTGTACGAGCGTTCATAACTTATGCGAATGCTCACATCTCATTGGCCCGTGAAGCACATTTACGAGCGCTCGTACAAGCTGCGAGCACTCGCAAATTTCAAGAATCAGAGATCTAGTTATCAGCTTTACCTGCAGTCAGATACACGACATTGGGACGTAGGAATGGCGATTCTCTAAAAAGAGGGTAGGAAATTGATAGATGGGAATTGATAAAAATAGATTCAAGTTAAATCTTGTTTAGGCAGGTTGATGATGAGAAATTCCAAATAATCTTTGGAGGGTTTGGTGGCCAGACATGTTTAGATCTCGTTTTTCAAATTTTTAGTGAATAAATATCATTTGATGTAATTTTTGAACCAAAGATGTTTTCTATTTTCGGGAAGTTGTTGATTGGTGTACATTTAAAGAAATTCAACAATTTTTAATGATTTTATATGAACTCAAAGAAATTTTTGAATAATAAAATAATGATATAAAAACATTGAGGTTAGGTTACGTTAGTAAGGTTGGATCTAGTTTAGTATTACTATTATTATTATACTGTTATTATTATCATTATCATTGTTATTATTATTGTCATCATTATTCTTATTCGTCGATTACTTTTCATCATAATTTGATGTAGAAAAGTATTGAAATGGATTCATCAGAATTTATTTTCAACGATGCGAATTATCATATAAATCCATCAAAACATTTCAATTCATTTAAATCCACCAAATAATAATTAGGAATAAAATTCTATATTTTTCAATGCATTTTAATCCAAAATAAAAGCCTATAAATTATATTCTATGTATTTTAATTCATTTCAATACAAAAATAATTAATGCGTGTAATTAAAATGATTTTTGGATTAAGATATATTGAAATGCACCTACAATTTAATTTCGATATTTTATTGTCAGATTTAAATATATTAAACAGTATAGAATTTAATTTATAAATATTCTTTATTGATTTAAATGCATTGAAATGTATTGACATATAGACATGAATTTGGTTCTTTATTTCTGAATTCGTTTTTTTTTGCTCTGCTTAATTCATTTCAATACATTCTCGTATGGTGGGATATTTGTAATATCAATATTTTTCAATTAAATTCTATGCATTTCAATACTTTTGAATCCAAAAATAATATCTATAAATTAAATTTACTTGCATTTCAATTCGTATTAATCCAATAATCATTCATTACATGCAATTAAAATTACATAAGGTGTAATTTTGGATTAAAACAAATTGAAATGTATACAAAGTAATTGAGAAACGTTACTTTTAGATTCGAATGTATTGCAAAGCATAGAATTTAATTTAATTTAAAAATGACCATTAACTGAAAATGTTTTGAAATGAACTCATAGTAGATTAAAAAAAAGCGAATTTGTTTTAAACGAAGCGAATTATTCGTATGAATCTTTAAATACGTTCCAATGCATTTATATCCATAAAAATAATATTTCTGCATTTTTCATCAATTCAATCTATTTTATGTTTATCAATACATTTGAATTCATATTAAACCAAAAACAATCAATACGTACGATCATAATTACAAAATTTTTTATTAAAATGGATCGAAATTAATATAATAACTTAATTCGAAACGTTATTTGTGGATTCGAACCTGTTAAAAATCATTGAATTCACGTACGAATATGCTTCCGAATTCGTTATTTTTTTTCTGACCCTTACGAATCCATTTCAATGCGTCGGGTGTTTACTGGGATGGCAAATTTCAATTATTTAGAAAGTAAATAGTAAAATAATTGTTTTACGAATTATAATTGGCAATCAAGAGCGATTTGTCGTCCAAGCCCGGCTGTAAGCCGCGTCCAATAATATATAGTAAACCCACCCGCTAATTATTCCGAGCAGAGCCGGGGATTTTTCGTTTTTATGTTTTACGTCGTTGCCCTAATCTCCGGCCGACGACAATTTTTAATGGGAAATAAATCCTTCTTCGCCTGATACTGCCTCTATTACTGTGCCGTGTAGGGTACGGACACTACGCAGAGGCGATAAGTCCTTCTCGTGGATGTAATATGAAATTTATCGCGCTGGAATATATTTGTCCGATTATTTTTCATTATAAAAAACCAAGACCCCTCCAAAGGAGGATCTTTGCCTATCACCGAGGTCTTAGCATTAACGAGGCGGTGTCCCTTCGTTCCTCGGATGATTTTCTTCCAATATACACATAACGACTGCGCTGGATTTTCATCTTTTATCTAATTACGGCATATAAAAAGGAAAGCCGACACGTGATTTTCAGAAATGTCAGTGGCATCCGCGATATCGCCGCATTTTCTTGAACATTTTCAACCGAATGAACCGAAGTGATGGGACTGTGGGGAAACGTTAAAATAAGGGGGTCCTACTCCATAATATATGTTCAGAGACAAAAAAACTACTGTGTCACTCATTTTTATCACCGGGCGAAAAAGGAAGCTTTTCATCACACTTACTTGCTGAGAGTGCACACTAAACATTCCACATATATTTTAATTAGCCAATGTGCATGATGACATTTAAATTCCGGAAGATAGTGTTTAACCGAAACATTCCGCGAATCGAATAGGGTATAAAGGATTACCCCGCCACGTTGTCCGCTGAATACAAATAGTCCGTTAATCATCGAATCCGCGATGAATAAGGTATAAACGCGCGCTAAGCATATTTCGATACGTGACCACTATACGTAGTATATATATATAGGTACGCCGAATAAAACGGAAATCTCGTCCATTCGGAATCTTTCGCGCGACGAATGTGCGCAATTTGGAATTTCGGCGGTCATACATATATATATATATACACCTCGCGGCGTTGAAACGAACGATCAGACCGAATGCCGGACACTTCCCTGAGAATTCCCGATGAGCCTAATTTCGTCACCGAATTTCCTCGACTTTCTTTCGATGGCGGACGAGAGCTCGTTACCGGGAAAAATAAATTTCCCACACGGAAAGCGGAGGGGAAAAAATGGCCATTCATCTCCCCGGCGGCATAATCGCGGTGAACCTTTCGTCGTATATATATAAACCGGCTGCGAAGAAGTCTGCGGGGGTGGGTGCAAAAAACAAGAATAATTCCGCACGCTTCTTTCGTCCCAAACGGCGTAATTTTAAATTCTATTCCCAAAGAATCGACGAGACGCCAAAGAAATTTGTATGCAAATCGTTCGTCAATACGAGTCGCGCGTGAATGTATGGAGCTCACGCATATATACACATATGTATGTATGTATATACGTATATGTAGATTATTTGACTGACACATTTTTCCCGCTGATTCCGCCGTCGGTTTTTATCGGGCGCGACGTATAGTAGTCTGACGAGCTGCGAGCAGGATTCCTTCGTGATTCCAGACTTGCAAAAAAAAAAAAAAAAAAAAAAGAAAGAAAGAAAAATAAAAACGAGGAGCCAAATCAAATTCGATCGATCTCGATTTCATAAGGAGGCGCTCGCGTCTCGCAGTCGACGAAGCGTTCAACCGACTTTTTATTCCCTCCTCCCGCACCTCAGCCCCCCTTTATCGCGATGGTCGTTTTTCGTATTGTCGTCGAATCCACTTTGCCATCATGATCGTCGGCTACAACGTAGTTGCGTAGACGCGCCATAGTGTCTTCTACCGAGCATGCACCTGCATATCCCGTATTCTCTAGACTCGCGACTTTCGTCTCGCTTCCGGCTCGGTTCGCACTGCACATCCTTGCACCTATATATACGTTGCACGTATATGTGTATATACAGAGCGGCACACGCGAGTCGAAATCGAGTTTTGTATTCCTGCATTAAACGCCCCAGCCGAAGTGCTGAATGCTATTTTCTCCAGCAGTTTGAAGATACGTGCGAAACAACATTTACCTTATAAAAATGTACCTCTATACTTTCTCCCCTGGATTCAGAATCATTTTCATGCATTCAGAAGGCTGTCTTGTTTTTTTTGCTGAATGTTGTACGTTAAAAATTGTTTTGGTCCGGAGTCTTTGGATTGGAGTCATCAAATTGTATATTTTTTATTATGCAAGCCTATGGTCGTCTGATGCAGAATGTTCATGATGGCACGTGGCAGATGCGTTAACGTCAACCTAACAATGTAACGCTTCGGGATCAATCACTGACATTAGGGATCTGGGAGTAGTATCACAATCAGAAGTAATTGTAATTTGATTGAGCTACGATCCTGTCTCTGCACCAATGGCAGTGGTAATGGGTACACTTGTGGCGGAATTCTGTAGGTTCAGCAAATTGTGCCTGTCGATGTATTAATTTTAATTAGAAATTTGCAATAGTATCGGGCTAATACGCAAACCGTATTTATGATTGTACTAAAACGCACGTATCAACGAATAGTATATCGAATAGTATCGGCGGTATACGTGTTGACTAGTTTTATAGCAACAAGACGATCTTTTCTGATTATAATCAGAAATCGTAAAGACTTGTCGTCACTAAAAATAGTTTAACGAAACTAATCACATGAGATTTTAAGTCACACTCATTCGTGACAGCACAATTGTCAATATATCTAGAAAATTGTATAATATAAAACTGGATAAAAATCATTTTTATTAAAGTAACGCATACTGATAAGTAACGCATACGCGTCTGAGCTTGGAAAATTATTATTGTTCTAGGTTTGATTTTATCATACGAAAAATGGAAACATTACAAAACCCGATGTCGATAAATGCCTGACAATGTCCAGACGTATAATATTTTACATTTAATATTAATAAATGTCACAGTGACGGAATAACTTTGCTTAATTATCAAAAGTTACGTAAAATATTTACCTACAATTTTATTGGCTCGTGCTACAGATTCTTACGTAAACAAAATTAAAATTTTGAAAATTCAATGATCAATTGACGGTAGCCAATTATTGCTTTCATTATAAAATATTCAATATCTGCTCTAACGGTTTTAAACGACTAATATCTCATAAGTACATTAATCAATAATGGGAATAGGAATTATCACTTATTAGTTGACGTAGTCGCAATATCTTGTTTGATATTCACGAGTTTTAATTTATTATAATATCATAACAAGTATTTAACAATAAGTAAAATTAACATTTTACTTATAATTCGCATTTTCATTCATTCCTCCCGTCGAAGAAATATTAAGACGCAAAAGCGCAATTTAAAAATATACGAAATAAAAATAAATATAAATACATGTCTGCATTCGACGGCATAAAACGATCAATTATTTCATTTCCGTTTTTAACATTAGCGTGAAGGTAATCGCATTCGTAATCGCAGTATACGGATATCAATAAAATATGCGGTTTTACATTTTAATCCGAACGCGAATATATCAATCGATATTCTTCAACGACCTTCACCAATGTAGCCTTCGGTTAAAACCCCTACGAAAATACGTCGAGCCACGGAATGAAAAGGATCCTGCGGAACATTTATAACAAGGTGATTGTTAATTTTTTTCAAGGCTAAATCAGGATTTATACCATTGAATTTGTAATTAATTGAAAGTTAGAAATAAATGTCAATCAACGAAGTGAAATATACATTCGAACGCGCATATTATGATGACACTTATGATTTATATTATTTTATATATTTCTTCATAAATTATGTTTATAAAACTTTACGTAATTATTTTCAATCACAATTCTTGATTGTTAAGTTGATTTTGGTAAGACATAACTTTTGATCGTGAAAAATATTTTTCTTACAGTTTAGTTATAAAAATATAAAATTTGTATAAAATGACAAAATATGTCTGTATAATTAATGCCACCATATTTTCGCCATGTATTTTGTAGCTGACTATAAACTCGAAAATCACGTAGAAAACGATTCTTATAAGATTTTTTTCTGTGGTGCTTAAATTATTGCAGATTTCCTTTAAAAAAATGGATATGAAATATATCGTTATTTTATTGAATTTTTCATGCATAGCTTTTATTTGTATTTATTCATTACAAACTAAAAAAAATTAGTACATTTAATTTCAATTTTAAATTCGACAAGCTTAAATTACGTTTAAAAGTCATTTTTTGCATTCTTGTTCGATAAATCTCGATGACGTAAATGACGAGCACGGCGGAAGGTTTGATCAAAGTATCAAAACTCAAAACTCAAACTCAAAAAATTAATCAAGAATTTGGTTCCTTATCAGACATATGTAACAATAGAACAGACGACAAACCAAAAGGCAAAATTATTTCTGAACGAGTGATGTAATATTGTAATTTATACGTAAACAATAAGAAAGTGGAGATAATTTGACATTTTCTATCTTATCATAGAGTGAATTTTCGATTTTCATTCAAAGTCGACGTTTCTCACATAGAAACGATTGAAAAACAATGCGAGACTTGATTGATGGAGTATCCCAAAATGTAAATTTATCTTTGAAAAAAAAAGGAAATTAATCAAAAAATCTCTTTATCTGGGAAAACTATGGAATGTCGAATTTCTTAAGAAACACTGATGAAATAAAAAACACTGTTGGAAATTAGAAACCAATATATTATGAAATTAGAAAACGATCCAGATATATATAGTGTTTATACTTATTACTTTGACCATGTAGTAGAAGACGATGGAAGTAGAAGACTAACATAGTTTCGATGATCGTGATGACATTTCACGAGCATAAACAATTATACAATTTCACGATAGTATCGAATATATCATTGACAATAATTATAAATTCATTACGTAAGACAAGTACAAGACGACGTTTTCTGGGGAATAACTCGTGCAACGAAGGCGACCGATGCATATTAGTTTGATCCCTTTGTCTAACCGCTCGCGTTTACATGTATATAACAGGGGTAAAGGATGCGCTCATACATATCTGGCTCTAAGCGTACTTATGTATATGCATATATGTATAAAACGCGGGAGAGCACGGTACATTAGCCGGTCGTCGAGCATCCCCTAACTTCGCGCTGCCTGCACATGCTCCGTCACATACGTACAGCGTACATACAGGCGGGCGATATATTACACCTATTGATAAATACACACACACACAAATATATATATGTATATGTATATATATTTCGCGCATTATGCGAGGTCTTGTATCCGCGAGAGTGACTATACGCTTACCGAACACCCGAGCACGTTATATCGAAATAGATGCGCTAACGGGCAAGTCGAGACATACATAGTAACCTTCCACTCGTGTGTCGCGACGTAACATTTCATCGGTGAGCCACGAGAGTTGTGCAATTATGACAACAAGGTTCCGCAACGTGTGGCGATACAATTAAGCCCCTAATACCGCACCAATGATTCCGGAATGCAGGCACGCTATATACATAATAATATGCATCGAATTATGCAACATCAATATTGACGGATAGCTGCGCGGCAATTTTCGATCCCTTTCCTTATCGGTTCGTTTCGTTGAATTTCAAAAGAAATATTATATATACATATATATTTATATCTGTATTATTACAATTGTATGGTGTATAATACAAAATTGACGGAGAGTCCTTTGGGTCGAATGTACAGTCCAATTGAATTTAGGTATTCCCTGTGGTAGATATATAACGTACACATTAAGACATTAACGAGTCATACGTTGAGATTCGGTGATGCTTGTCTAGGTTGGACTATCAGGCATTGTTTGTCGTGTCTGATGCGTCAATATGTATTGGATCAATATACGGTACGTCAATATGTATTAAATATCACGAATATCACCAAATCACAGAGTGTCAAGGACTAACACTGCAACACGCCCTCGATTCTGATCACTAACCCTGTACGTCAGAACCCTACAAAAACTCGAATATTAATAAAAAAATTGAGAAACAATTCCTACTTTCTTCGAGTGTAAACATAAACTTTGTATGGGAATGCTTTGAAGTTACCAAATTGAGGTGGTTCGGTCAGCTCAGAAACTCTATTAGGAATGCAGCTATTTCATGTCTAATTCAATCATTCTGAAGGTGAAATGTTAATCAAACTTTGACGAATCATGCAGATCGGAAGTCGGTTACCTTAAGAATCACGATTCGGTTGATTAGGTAAAACTGAAAACGTCAGATTCATTTAGACGTGTAATTTGTAACCGCATTCAATTAAATCTAATTAAGCCTTCATTTTGTCCATATGGATTCCTTTGAAGCGCTTTGATGTTCGATTTCGTATTGAAATCCAATTTCAACAG
Organism: Trichopria nigra; assembly: GCA_030522945.1. Classification (NCBI taxonomy): domain Eukaryota; kingdom Metazoa; phylum Arthropoda; class Insecta; order Hymenoptera; family Diapriidae; genus Trichopria; species Trichopria nigra. The sequence continues at coordinate 37,157 of JAPYZR010000480.1, read as the reverse complement.
AATCACATCACGAACCGCGACGTAGTATAGGGTTTTAGAATTGATTACTCGGCATTTTTTCGTTTCACAACTTTGGACAAATTTTCTAAACGCGAAGAAACGAATCGGAGAGAGAGAGAGAGAGAGAAAAAAATAATACTTTTACGGGATCGGTCGGGGATAATTTAAAGGAAGTCTAACTTTAGCGTTTGAAATTTTGCAAGACGTCGCCTTATTCGCAAATTGTACTATTGCGTCATTACTATTATCCACGTTCGGTACCGGTGTACTCTTTGCGGCGTCGTCTTAACAGGGTTTTACTCCATGACATGGAAATGTAGTCAATTCGATTCAATTCAATTCCGCGTCCTTTCAAACCCTCCGCTTCGTTCCGCCTTGCTATTTTCTTACCCTCGCTTTGTTATCTTTTCTGTTCCTCTTTAAATTATTTTGCATTTTTTAGTCCCACGGCTCGCATTCGAGCATGCCATTTGTTCGTTAGTCGCTCTGTTGTTAGTTGTTATTATTTTTAACTCACTTAACGTTTTTCATGGTTATTATAGACTTTGCGTTATAATTTGCAAAAAAAAAACATACGATTAGAGTTTCTTCTTTTCTTCAGTCCTTTTTTTTTTGTTTTATTGTATTCCGTTGCTTTTTCTTTTTACTCTGCTATTTTTTTTATCTATTCTTCAAGAGCGATTACCACTTGAAATACGTTCTTGACATTTCTTTTTTAGCGCTTTCTCTTCTCGGTTTCGATCAATTCCTTCCGTGACTCGTTCACGAAAAAAAAAGTAGCAACGATAAAAGTAAGCAGGAATCTAACTTCCTACCGTGACGTATGTAGGGGCCGCATGAAACGTTTTCAGTATTCTGTACACTATCATTTCCTATATTTTATGGTTTTTTATTGTTGGCTTCAAGCAGAGGCGATTGCAACTTAAAAAAAAAGAAAATTGGACGAGCGTGTCAGGTTGGAGTGATTTCTATCCAGAAAATACATTTCACGAATCATCTCTCGAACCAAGTGGAAGAAATGTCGATGCAAAACCTTCACCGTGTCGTAAATTGAAGATGGCTGATTCTTATGCAAATGGGACCGAAAATACTTGTTTATATATATTGAATTTCTCACTTTTAAATCGTTTAAAACAGCAGCAGTTGCCACAGATTTGAATTATCGAGATTAATACTGTTCTGAATATATGATAATGACAGACAAATAAGTGCAATTAGTAGAAAATTCGCGTCAAGTGGCGCGATCAGTCCATTGTTATTGTAATCGGTATCATTATTTCGATAATAAGGTCCGGTGCTCGCACGTCGGCGCATTAAGCGCCAGGGATGGATTTGATGGGGAAATACAAGGTCCATTATGAACGCCAATGCGTGGATCGATGGAATACAGTCATCTGCTGATCTATAATTTATACTACCTCGCTGACCCTTTATTACAACTCATCAATAATCCGGGCAATTACGATCAATTTTACGGCAACGGTATCTGTTGTTTGCAGTTGAATATTTGATATCAATCTACGATTTAGACTGAATATTCTACGTTAACCGTCGGTTCAGGTATAAACCCGCTCGCATTATTATTGCTATCATAAGCGCATTCTGTGCAAAATTTTGCAAATGAGTAAATAATGAAGTTTGGTCGTGCGTGAAATGTGCTGCTGTCCATCGCGTTCTTACGGACTTTATCTTGAAGCGTACTGAAACGATGGACTACGTCAATATTCCGAGACTTTACCCGCACTTTTATTCCACTTTTTTACATTACATATCGCGTCATTATAAAGCACTCGAGGCGGAAACAGTCAGGTGGGATGTAATCAGATACGAAGCGATACGCTCATTTTGCAATTTCGTTTACCCTTTGCAATTCGAGGCAGACTCACCTCCGACTCCTTTTTCCAGATTCGCGGTTATTACGCTACGGTAAACGAGGAAGTCGTTAAAGTATCAATGATTAACATAATCCCTGTTGGGCAATTTCTGTATCCACCTCCGTGCGCGACTTTGGCTATCGCGGTTTAAATATGCAGGACGAGTTACCCAGAAGACACCGCTCCATGGCCGGTTGAAGTGTCCTTTTTTCCCCTTTCAAGGCTCGCACGATACCCTTCCTGAATGTAATGACGCAGATTCTTCAAGATATAGTTGGATCAATATCTTTTATTCTTATTAACGTGACATTTAGTGAAAACATTTCGAGTAAAAAATAAACTTAGTCAAGCCCCGTTGTTCGCGCTAAAAGCGTAACGACCGACTCCTACTAAAGGAAATGGAAGACTGCATCAATTGCAATTGCCAGCTATTTCTCGTTACCTATTGCGGAGATACAAATCCTCGGTCTATGTCCTTTTATTCCTGCGGGGTATCGTATATCTCTAAATTCTATCTCTTTCAGTTAGCATTTTATCATTAGAGCCCTATTCACCTATCGGAACATCCCGATACCTTCTTCATTCCTCCTGGCTAGTCTTTTCGCAGCAATTCCTTTTTTATCGCCGCTGCCTTTCGTGCTCTCATTGGGATCGCTTCGTCTTCCTTTCTCTTTGACTCTCGCTAGCTATTCGCCGTTTCTTTCACTTTTTATCCATTGTCATCTATAATTCGTTCCCCTTTTGTCCCTCTATTTGTTTCCGTCTACCTCGATCTGTGTTTCTATCCATTTACCTACTGGACCATCCTATCCCCACCCCAATATATTTCTTTTCATTCTCCTTCTTCCCTATTCCTTCCCTTTTATTGCCTTTGCCCTTGCCCGTACCCTCGGGTGGTCTCTCGGTCTCTTTCCATCAGTTCAGGAGCCCGTCATCCTTGCTCGCACATACGCTGCACCCACTGGGTTATCGGAGATTCGCTCGGGTGCACGGGTGCACCGTGCCGAGTGGGGGTGGCGCTGGGGGGACCGGTAATGGCAACAACCGTGAGCGCGGGAGCGAGCGCGATTGTCGTCCGATCTCACTCTTGGGATTTAAACGGCTTGCCTTGATAGTACACCGCAAGGACATTATTTACAGTATTCCCGGCGCTCTTACGCACGAGTAAAATGGGGACGAAGCACGCGTTACGTAACAGCGGGCGACACACGACACACAAACCGGCGCAACTTTTGGAAATAATGGAACGTCTGCAGCTCGCTCACCGGCGCGGCGGCGTATATATAGAGACCGTAAGTCATGCGACGTGGACGCGAGTTTGCTTTATACGTCCTCCTTGTCCGCGATGTTCCTTTTGCATTCGGGGAATGGGGATCAGAGTTAGGGGAGGGACGGGAATGATAGAAGAGCATCGCCGTACCGTGGCCATGACTCGGTGGAATGAGGATTCGAGTAGCCGAACAAGCATGGGAAGATAAACTGTTCTAAAGGACTGGCAATGTATTTTAAAGGGGCGACCGAGTAGAGATTCGATGAGCAAGTGGGTAGAATGGAAAGAATAGTGGCCAAGACGAAGCCCCGCGTTCGCGTTGGTTCGCGCTCCGCACTTCCCGAGCAAACAAAAACTTTTCTCACCGACAATATCTTGAGCTTCTCGAGTGGAAATTGGCCAATTCCCAGCCACGTGTATCGCGCACGTGGCCGGACATTTCCTACCAATCAATACAATCGAATAAGAATAAATAGTTTGAGTTTTTTTTTGTCATGACCTTGTGAAACTCAACAAACTTTAAATAAAGAATTGAACGTGAAGAAATGAAAATCGTTATATTAACCGAATGAGAATCTCCCGATCGCTGCGTGTTAAAATTTTGTGGAGGGTGCACACGACACGCCCATATTTGGCCAAGTCTCAAAGTTTCACTACGCACATGTAGGTTTCCCCTCTAATGTCATTATGTGGTCATTTAAATATGTAATCGCAATGTTGAACTTCCACGCGAGATGTGCTCATTCGTCCGTTATTGGTGTGATTGTGACAGAGTTTATACGCACTTTCAGAAGTTGGCCAACTGAAACGGCGCCAGAGATTTCCACCGTGTTTGTCCACTTTTACCACCGGCCATTGTGGTATGATTGATTTCCAAAATATACTTCCCGAGTTCTCTTTACCGGACGTTTGTTTAAACGGTCCTTTTGTGGCTACAACTTGCATTATTTGACAATAAAGTTTTTACACGTACATAAGTCGGGTAATAAAGTTTCAATTATTTTATTGTTTCGAACGATCGTGTTGTTTTAATCTTTTGATGTAGAAATGGGCATTTTGATTTCAAATGATTTTGATATAAGTCTTACATAAAGTCAACATTTTTCACAATATATTCAGATCCGCTGACGCGAGAGTCATCAGATGGCCACCCCAAAATAATTCGCCATTATTAAACTACGAATAACGGTATATGTTTATATATATTGATTTCGTTACAAGAGCCCGAGGTAACTGGAATTGATTGCAGGAAGAATTGTAAAAATCTGGAAGCTCCAAACTGTACCGTAAGGTAAACAGTTCTAAAGAACTGATTATGTATCAAAAGGCAATGGGATTCGACGAGGGAGCGAAAGAGAATGGATCGTGGAACCGATAGTATAGAAGGAGGAAGAAAGACGAAGACGTGCACGCGGCCGGCATGCTCGAGACGTGGCACACTGTAGCAAACTTAAATAACGAGGTTTGTCTGGTTGATGGCGGTTTTTTGTTTACAAGACCCAAACTCGCCGGCGCGCATTTTTTTCCTTCAGCACCCGCGGGAGTCTTGTTAGGGTTCATCCCCGTCTCCCTCCGCCCCGTAGCGCACTTTCCTTTTCGCACTTTCTTGCCGGGCCACCCTACCTACGGGTGGTCTCCTCGTCTTTCGACCCGGCTGCGTTTTTTTTCTCTCGCACGAGCGCTTCTTTTTCCTCTTCATCAGGGCTTGTCTATGTGCCTCGGGCACTTGGTTCTTATCGAACGTCGACTTCGTTCGTTGGAGCAGCAGTCAAGCCTCCGCGAGCTTCGACGGGAGCCAAAAACATCGGACTTGAAACTTGAAACTCGCACTTAAGCGATGCGTTTCAACCTGGAAGTGGCAGGCTACGTGCTACCTTATCCAAGGATGTCTTATACGTGGCTGGAAAATTGATTAGAAGAAGCACATCAATTGCGATATTACTGGCATTGATTAATTGCGGTGCCGGATCGGCTAGATTTGTCAGGGATCTTTTATTTTGAAGATGCAAATTGAAAGGACATGATGGAGAGAGAGTACTCGATCGGTTGGATGAATAAACTATGCGTCAGATGTTTAGCTGTCGATAGCATCCATACACGTGGATACTAAATATTCTGATCATTTAGATCTGTTGTTCGTCCCTGAATTCGTTCATGATTAATCCCTGGACAACGAACAAGGTTCATGCGCTGTGGAAAATCAACATTTCTGAAATTCATTTACGATTGTCGGACGTAGTAAATCCAATGAAGAGCATTCTTGGCGAATTGAACTTTAGTCGGAGCTACGGCGACTCTCGAAATTAATAAAAAAAAAAAAAAAAAAAAAAAAAAAAAAAAAAAAAAAAAAAAAAAAAAAATACAAATCATCGACCAAAAAAACTGATCATCAAGAAGAATGCCACAAATTACTGAAACCGATAACGTAATCGCTCACAAATGGAACATGAAATCGAACGTGCTCATTTAGATATACCGTTGGGATTTAAAGATGATTAGAAAGGTTTCAAATCAGCCGAGCTTTTACTTTAGAATTTGTAACCGAACTGGTGGAACGTGGGAAGTAGGGTGCCATTCAGACAATGAGGTGCTTAAGACACGCCCATCACTAGGGTCGCGCAATTAGAATTAAATTTAGGATTAGGAAATTGGTTCTCACTGTTTCCCTTCGTTCGAGGGGTGGGTGTTGTAATGCGGTAGATTTTCTTCGCCAGTCTAGCCTCCGAGTAAATGGTTAGAGATATAGAATTCGTAATAGTCGTACATTCCGATGGTTAGGGCGCCCAAGCGAGGCTACGAATTTCACATGTAGGGTTTCGTTATTATCGTCATTGTTTACGTTGTTACGATTATTTCGCAAATTATACACGTATTAACATTTTCACTAACATTTACATATTAACGTAAATATATATGCTTCGTGTACACTTCAGTGAATACGACGTAATTTGTTTATCGTCATTTCATTAGCCTTTATCGCATCGTTTGATTTAGGCGTGCAACCGACACTGCGATTACGATAAAAATAGCGACGTTCATTTTTATCGCGATGCATTTCACTATTCTATTTTCCACTTCCAACGCAGTGCGCGGTAATATAGTGGGTTCTCGTGCATTAACATTTGATATGATACAGAACGTACCGTACGGTCCTTCCGGCCGCTCGTGCATTTTGATCTATGTATAATGGGCTTCACCTTTCACCTTGATATTCCTATGCAGGATTGTTTATTGTTGGAAGCGCCGGTGCTAGGATCGAATGATAAGCCCGCCGTACAATGGACGACGAGAGCGCGCACGCTACTAGTCGTCAGGATTACGCGATTAATTAATGACTCTGCTCGTGTCAATCGTTGCACGAGCGCGGATTAAACGTAATTGCGGTGACATAATCGTTCTGATTGCTGCCGCAGCGATTATTCGACGCTGAAAATTACACGGCTGCATACGAGTCGCGTTACGCGTGCGAAGGCCAGGTGCTGGACCCGCGCGGGTGTTACCGTCAAAGGGAGCGAAAGATAGGGCGGGGAATCCCCTCGGCGTGGCCGAGCGTTTTCTAGGGTACGCGATCATTCGGGACGCAAGCGCCGCCCCCAATGGCGATCGATTCTTACAATTGGATCCATGGATTACTACAGTCAATCGAAGTGATGGTCTTTCAAGGCCAGGCGCGGAGACTATTTATCACCGAGGGGTTTTCTCCGAGCCTGTATGTGTAATGCTCTAAAACATGCTCGTAAACGAGAAAAAGCGAATCTCTTCTGTCCGGAAATTGGATACTGGAGAACAATACCTGCATTGACCGATCATTAATTAAAAGTTTTTCCTTTTCGTCCATGACAAAAGAGAAAACTGGAAATAATCAGTGGGATATTTTGATGTATGAGGCATGGTCAAGTACTCAAGTTATAATCGTACGCTAACAGAGTCTCGCAACTACCGACTTTTACTACTTGCGTAGCAATGCAGACCATTAAGAACGTCTGACCTACAAGGGATGTTTCTACTTATATATATTTACAGGAAATGGTGCCTTTCAATCATAAAAAAATTGATGCAATGATTTCACGAATGAAAAGAAATCAATGGTAGATTATTCGAATAAGATTCAATAAGAGAAAAGAAAGGTGATATATGGAAATCACGATTTTTTAACAAAATAAGAATGAAAATATTTCGTAAGGAGTTTTTGAGGTAACATTAGCCGTTTCAAATCTCAAGTAGTAGCGCCCGAATCTGGTCAGACGTGCAGGCCCTCCAGCAAATACCTCTTGCCGTCGGTGCGAGAGCTGAATTCAATCGAGGGAAATGTTTACCATTGTCAATCAACAAATTCCGAACCACGTACTCGAAAAGATGTGCAAAAAGCAACGCGACGTCAAACTAGGTTGTCAATATTGAAAAGTAGACGCAGTTCAAAAGCGTTCGGCCAACATATGTTTCCTCCCTTTCTTACATTTCTGTCATTTTCGGCTGGAGCAGAGCGCATCTCTATCCCGTCCTTTTTATGGAACTGTCAGGCATTCTTGCAGGTGAGAGACGATCGCGAGCTGAGGATGTCTCGTGGATGGCAAGAAAGAAAGGTTGGAAGATATCGCGCGTCACCCCACCGAGTGACACGTTACGTTGATATAGTGGCCTGCCCTTCGACCTGCGACCGAAAAGGGAGAAAAAAAAGGACAGAAGAGCAAGGAAGAGGTATAGAGGTTTATGATATCGCGCTGGAATAGAAAGACCGGAGGATTCTTTCCCACGGCGACTCATCGATCTATTTCTACCATTTGTGTTTCACTCTGACACTTATAGACGGCGCTTTTTGCGAAAGAATGAAAAGTTAATAGACCCAAAATTGACGAGTAGAAAATTCCCCATTTTCGATATGACAGGTACGCAATAACAGGTAAGTATAAAAACATATTTATGAAAACGCTTCTGAGATAAGAATTAATTTTTACATTTTAAGCGTTGCAGCGAAAAACAAATTGAACTTTTTTTCCGAACGAACGGCAAGTCAGGCTTGAAATTTATGCGAGTACAATACGTCAAAATTGTGCTCTACCCCGCATATATAAAACATCGATTCGGAAAAGGGACGGAAACGGGTAAGGAACTTTACGACAGAGTGCACGGTGGACAAAATTTCGCGGACCTTCTCCCAGCGGCCCATCGATCTATTCTTTAGTTTAATGTTTTTTTTTTGTTTTGTTTTTTTTTTGTTTGTTTCGCTTTGTCATTCCTGCTGTCCGGAACACAAAAAATGCCTCGCGGTTACGCACGACGAGTCGTCTCTGGCTGCGGCATACGCGAAAATCCGGCGCTCGTAAATCCCGTTTCGCCTGCATATAATTTATCTATGCACTATCTCCGCGTATTATAACAGTACGAAATAATACATATTTCATGGCATCGTTCGGGAACTTTTATACGCGGCGTCTCGTTGGTACCGCGGCGGCGGCGGGGCTACGGCGGCTCTGTTGCACAAAGTGATGAATGGATCGGCCTTGGGCGCAGCTTTTTATTTAGGCAGCGTTTACAAGGCAACCTTGCGACCAATTACCGTACCTTCGACAATGTCTAATTTCTGCGGTTATGCACCCGCTGGAAATTGTATTGCGCACGTCAGAAGTTTGCTAATTATAACTAATAAATTGCAACTACAGTTAATACAAGCGAGGGTCTGCCGATGACAATATTAACCACCGGGGGCTTGAGCGGACCCCTGCACATAGTTATATCGTGTTTTGTACTTTGCGGAATATGTGCAACGTCGTTCGACACGTGCGAAGGTACCGGAGTTCCGAACAGTTGCCGCAGCTTCTACAATGACGTTGGTGAGCTAAGTTTGAAGGAATTCAAATTAGATGATAGACAGAACTTTCCGATTATCTCACGAGCGAGTGCGCCTACAGCCTCGTGTTGTCATTTTATTTCTTTTTTTATTTATACAATCAGGACGAATTGGCCAATTTCACGCGGACAGTCATCTGCCATTATACTTCATCAACAATTTGGGAACTTTCTGGGGGATAAATATTTCGACTTTTTGTAATCAAAGAAAATTACAAGAAAAGCTCATCATTTTTAACAAGAACAAGGTCGCTGGGTTGAAGAAAAATTTAAATTGAATCTTTTTCGTAAAATGTCTGCGCAAGAATTTCTGAACATGTTAAATTACGCGAAAAATGATATAAAATTTCCGACGCTATGCGCGAACTTTCACGTTAATTCATGTACTTGAGCATCAATTAAAGTGAACTTTGCACATTACGATAAATTATCTTTTTTAGAATTTTTTAGAAACGTTTGAAAATTTTACTTACTTTTTATGCTCGTGATTCACGGTTAGCAAAAAAATTACTGCATTCTTATTTATTCTTTTTTTCGCGATGTATTCTCAAATATATTCCGTTAAAAATTCTAGTTCAATTTAAAAGAAGATATTTTGTTGAAAGTTATTCGTTTACAGGAGAATTATTTTTACCTTTTCTCCCTTCAGTACTGACTTTTAATTTCCTTTTTCTCCATTTCTATTATTCATCTCCTCCGGTTCTATTTATCAAATTCGATAACTTCCACAATTTTTCAATCGTATAATTTCGCGTAATCCCAACGCATGCTTTTGTGCAGGTCGTTTGAATATTCCAGATCAGCACTATCCGTGTATTTCGTCTCTGCTACGTATATAAAATTCAATGCGCGCCCGTGCGTTTATCTCCCTTAGGTTTGCTAAAACTGTAATTTATTGTTTTCCCGAACACCGAGTCGCGTTTTCTGATTGTCGACATGGAACAATATCGAACGTCTGCGGAGGAGTTTCATTCGAATGCACACGTCTTATTTAAGCCGGATTGGAGATAAATAGTACTCGTGCTTGGCCTTGAGATAACCGACGACGGGTTATTTGTTCGCGGCAATCGATAAATCCGACTAGTGGCGAGTGGGCCTATTTCAAGAAACCGACGAGCTTAACTTCGAAGCTTTCGAACTTGCGTATTGTTATTGGTACCGTTGCGCAATACGTTACAGCCCAAACAATTACATTCACAAACTTTTGGAGTTTGCGGAAATAGAATTACATTTACAGTAGAAGATGATAATAAAAGATAATAAAATAAATTTTTAGCCATTTCATTCATCAGAACAATTACAGGAAATATTTTGTATGTGACTTTGTTTTATAATGAAATCAATAGGTTTTTTTTTAATTTTTTACAATTATCACGATTGAAATATAGAATGAGTATTAAAAATAGGATTATACGGGGTGTCCCATTAGTTGCGGATAATATTGCAGGGATTCATCACATAATCTTAAACACAATTGTTCATTTTTCATCCCAGACAGGTGGAGTGTAAAACTTATTTTTTCTCTTTAAATAATGGGTGGTTGTAAAGTAACTTTGTGGTTTTTAAATTCGTTAACTATCATAACTTTCATCCGATCTTGATGAAATTTTTACCAGATGTGACTCTATATAGTCGTGGGATTTTTTGGAGAAATTTTTCGTACTTTCTCGAATACACAACAAGTGGTGAAAAAATGTGTTTTCTTTTGCTTAAAATACGATAACTTCCTCAATTTTGATCAGATTTCGATGAAATTTCGCATTTTATCATCACTTTGCTAAAAAGAAAATCCGGTAAAAATTTCAGATCGGATAAAAAGTTATCGAATTTTAAAACCATAAGGTTACTTTGTAACCACCATCCCTGCAAGCACAATTTGGTCAATTATGTAACAATTACGCAACAACCATGTAACAGTTACGTAACAAGTAACATTTATGTAAATGTTGCGTAAATGTTATTTTCATATGTTTGCTGGGCTATACATGGAATTTTAAACACCTTGATGTATTGATTACGAAAATGACCATTAAATTTTGCGCAACATAAATTTCAGTGCTCAAAATTACGAAACACATGTAAAAGATAATATAATAATAAGAATTTTCTGATATTTTCGAATAAATGTAGGAGCACATGAATTTTCATGAAAATGTGAATAATGAAAAATGTTCTTCCATTAAAAGTGTGTAATTTATATTGTACATTTTCTCGTAAGAGCTATTTATTCCCGAGTTATTAAACCAGGAAAACTTGTTTTACCCATTTGTACAAAAGAGGTGTTCTATTTCAAAAGTATTGCACATGTTTTCGGGTCCAGTACCTTGACAATTGTTCCTCGAAAGAAAAAAAATGTCGTGATACAAAAATTATTAGAGGAATATTTTCCTTTTCTCACATTTTATATGAAAAATTATATTTTTCTGGACAGGACGAAAAAACCGTTAGTTTTATTAGTATCTCGATGTGCGATGTAATTTAATAATACAATTTATTTACGAGTGCGAAAAATTGAATTTCCCGCACGATGTTGCGACGAACGATATATTTATCTTAATAGTATGCGAGAAATTCGTATTTCCCACACTCTCATTATTATTACTCTTGTTTTTTGGTGCCAAATTTGCTGAGATAATCCGATGAGAAAATTTGGCGAAAAAAGAATGAGAAATTTTTCAAACGTTTATAGCCATTTTTTCATTACTTTTGGCAGAAAAATTGTGCCGAAACCGGTGTCATTTTCTACTGCAGGCCGCGTTATATTCTTAAATATGACGTTTCTCATTAATTTAAGAACGATTCAGTCGAACTTGTATCGTCAATTCTCGCTCATTTTCCCGACCCTTTTGCAACCATTGTCACGTAAAATCAGCAATTAAGGATGAAAAACGCGACTGATTTCAGCAGTTGAAACCGAAATACCGCGCGTTATCCGCTCCTTTTCAAAAGCCTCGGCACGTCGTTTTTCCACAAGACCAGGACGGATATATCCTGGAATATAGCCGAGCGATGTAAAATCCGGAAGCGGAGCATTCGACAAAAGATCGGATTCGAAGTCGCCTACGCGGAGATGAAGTAAAACGAGAGCAAAGAGCCGCGAGAAAAACTGCCGGCGTATATATACGAGAAGAGGACGACGTCGCAAAAAGATAAATTATATCCGGGGGAAAAAGGAGCACGCGAAATATAAAGCTCCGCATACACACCTGGAGAAAAATTCCCGTCAAAAACGCCTTTCAATTACGCGCGCATTAGGTCGTCAATTATTGTCGAGGTATACAGAGAATCGGGAATGCTAACGTCGAGTCCCGGACTCGCTATATATGTATATACACACATATATATATACATAGGATTCATCTGGGGGGTATACTCCGAGTACGCCGCGAATTTCACAAGTGCTGTTCGCGTTGCATTCGAATGCGTAAAGATGAATAAGTGCTTTCGCGATACTCGCGCGAACGTTTACGAGAATTTTATCGGGGTCTTACGATTAGTAATGGACGGGCATCGACAGTCACGTTTGCATACAAATTCGCGCGTACATTAGTTTATAGTAGAGAGGGCGATAACGCGGAATACAGCAAGCTTTTACGGCGAAATCTAATCATAAAGTACTCTGTTTTATAGGAAACGTTGCTGGTGATAAAAATGTAAAGCTGACGCGTATTTTTCGGGGGTAAAAGAGATTTTCGACTTTGCCGCGAGTGTTGGACTTCTTCTTTTCGCCGGGAGGAGGAAATCTGATCCTGGATTCATTTTCAGATTTAATTTATCGCCGTATACAGATTTCCTGAACTTTGCGTCATTTTCTTTTTTGTTTTTTTTTTCTCTCTCATGCCTTTTACAACTCGATAACTTTGATAACTTATCGGGACTATTTATATACCCGTATCGCTAATTTCAATATAAATGACATTTCCAAGTCGTTCCACTTCATCTGCCGCATTCGCGATTGCACCAGAGTCGAGTGCACGTCGCGTCTTCATCTATCCATCCTTTTTTGATATGTGAACGAGCTTGAGTCGCGGATTTGAAAAGCCCTAAGACGAAAGAGGTCGTACGCTCGTAACGATAAAGTACATTTCTCACCGTGAGTGACAGTGGAAAGCTACTGTGACACTCAGCCGAAGATGCAGCGGTAGAAAGACCAACTATCGATCCTATAAGCGCAAAAGCGATAGAATTAACACACGGGGGCGAAGCTGTCGAGGCGGCTGCGAGTAAAGTGACGCGATGACTAGTATGTGCTCAGCGTCTTTTACCGGGAACAACTTCTTCTTCTGCTTCTTCTTTAGACTTCGCCACCACTCGCTTTTCTCCATGGGTGACAACGTATAGATATCCGCTCTCCCGGAATCGTCCGGTTTCCGAGTGTTTTATCGCTCAATCATTCTTCCCGTAACGCGACGTACGGCATTCATTTGATTAACCAATGCAACAGCTTCGATTTTTAATCGATCTTGGGGAAATTATGACGGATTTCCCGTTAAGCTTTCAATAGGAGCTGAGACGAGATGAGATGGGGAAATGATGCCCAGGAGAGCCTAATCTATCCAGAAAACTAATTGCCCCGGCGGTGCTCGTGCGTCATCGTAAGTAATCGCGCGTCCATCGAACGCTGTCGCCATCTATCGACCATTCGACCGCTCCTTCATTAGCGCACGCGCAAACAAGTGAATGAACTTTGCATTAGCCCCGGCGACGAGCGAACTGGTACTCCTTAGTGCAACTTCATACGGTTTGTCTCCCTCGTTGTAACGCATGCGTACTTATACGTATATACTTGATCAAATCCGGTAAGTCTATCTCGTCTCGCTGCGGCATTGCCGCTGTTCAGTCAACTGCGGGTTACCGATGCAAACATAGACCCTTCTCATTGCACTACTGCGAGTCTCTTATTGACCTTATGGCCTTATGGCTTGCCTCGTCATCGAACGGTCCGAAAAACTGGATTAGCCTCCTGCGTAGTCCAGTCTTTGATGAGTTCTGACGTCATTATAGCAATTAAGAGAAATGACGACAATCAGATACCACAAGTCTTGGTCTTGGTTATACTTTTCTCTGAGACCAAGACACGTGCATCCGGCGCGATGTCTCTTCTCCCAATTGATACGCATTTCAATAGCCATTCTGTAGAATGGTCTTGTCGCGCATGAAACGAGACATGTCGAGATATCCAATCGCGATATATCGCGAGTATGATATACAGTTATAACTGTATCGTCAACTAGTTCAGCTTTATCTACTGTTCAATCATAATTTATCACTCGTGTTGGGGACCGTGCTAAATTAATAATCCTGATGCAGTTGCAATATCAGTAACGCGGCAAGATCTGTGTCAATGAGTCCCCGTAGAACATTGTTCGTCACGGCCAAACTAGTTTGCGGAATACAGGACGTCAACGAAGATGTTTTCCAAGATTAACTGCAAATTAATATTCATTTCCGCTTAACGTAGATGGATTTCTGTTGGGGAAAAAGAAACCGAAATCAACATTATTGGTCTAACGCAACACAACCAAGACCAAGCTCGTATATCTCGCACGAATGAATTCGTAAATTGCACTTTTTGGGTATTCCAGTTGTTCAACGAGAAAACACTCGCAGTGGTTGTTTATTTCTATACGGTTTAAAGGAATACAAGGTTCGCCGCTTATCTCGGAAACATCTATCGCCGAGTAATTGGGAGCTTGCCGGAGCTTACAACTACTGATGAGAAGCAACTATTCTTTCGCGATAGCGTCGGCGAACATATGCTCATCCCCTGCTCTCCCGAGGAGGATCTTAAACCGCAACGGGGAATCCTAGACGCCTCGGATTACGGGGGATAAGGAGAAGAAGGTCAATTCGACATCTCGGATCAACAAATTCAACTTTTATTTCGCGACTCCGCGAGAGGAAAAACGAGATCCGTATGGAGAATATCTCGACGAGTTTGAAGCACTGGATCTCCCGATGTATACTTTAGTAGGTTCGCAAAGTTGAGCGTGTATCGGGAATGTCTCATATTCCGGATAAACTGAATAAAACTTTGGTGGAAGTTTGCTCGATGTTTCGAAGGTTATATTAGTCAATGCTCTTCGCCATTTGAAACATTGATTAATTCTTCCGTCGTATTTAATATGTTAATACCCTTTTACCGAAGATAAGCCGTTCGATGTTTCGAGTTAACGAGAGAATATATAAACGCTTGACAATCTTGGTGTAGATTGTACCGCAGAGCTATTCTCGAATCAGCAAGTTACAAACAGTTCCAACAAAGTCCTCGTAACTCTCCACCGAGGAGTGGAATTTGAACCGACTTCCAAAATTGCTGACGTCGTGTTTGGTTACCTCATCAATCTTACTCAATTTCGACTATTATTTCGCTGTTTTCACTTATGGCGTTCTCGCTTAATAATATGTAGAACTCTGACCAACCCCCCTCACATTTCTTGCAGTTATCTTGTGAATGTACGAAACAATTTCTTTATCTTTTGTTTGTTTGTTTTTTTTTTGCCTACTTTGGAAGCTACGACAAACGTCATGTATGCACTTGGCAATGACGGAATGTGTATCATTTACAACGTCGGGTCACGCGATGTAAACATTTTCCAGCGTTTCTTCGAAACAATCCATAAAGTCAGCGAATGTTAGCCAGAAGCACAAGTTTGCCGATACGTAAGTTTACATTCCAGGAGAATACCGGTTTAAGAAGTATTCGTGTTACTCGAGAGTTTACCTGGGTCTTTATAAAGGATACTTACTCGCAAAACTTTACACCGTACAAGCGTGTTGCACAGTGTTTCTCTGCTAATTTCGTATTGTTTTTCAAACCACTAATGAAATTACGATGAAACGAAGGACGTACAATTGAAATTAACGATTTACCCTTATTCCTCTTAACATTTTTTAAATCGTAGTAATAAATGTCAGGTTAAATCCGCCTGCATTTTCATCCACGTCTTCATTTTTTCCATTTCAATCGTTATCTATTTCGTATTTTTGAGAAATATCGGTAATACGTTAATGTCGAATAAGATGGTCGGTCCCTCGGCATCATGACGCGAGCAAGGTTCGTTGCCAAGCAAATTTCGCGAACGTTATGTCACACAGTACACGTAACACTTCTGTCTATATGTAGTGCAGGTAACACTTCGTATACCGAACACCGCAATATCTACTAACTTCTGTCGGAGAAGTACCTCTTTAGGAAATCGAATTACGCGAGTGACCACCCATAGAATTCCCAAATGTACAGAGAAGCACGGTATAACAATTTGTCCGCTGGTCGAAATGATCATTACTATACAGGATGTACGGAAAATCAATTTACATACGATTTTCGGGGTAAACTTTTTGAGATTCGGTAAAAGTCGTCCGAAATGGGCCAGGAAATGTTTCTATGTTACGTAACTGTTACGTAGGCGTTACATTACATCAACCGTATAAGATTCGAGGTGTCTTACCGTATATGCGCAACATTTATTAATGAACGATGGATAAATATATTATTTTAATTGGACATGACAGAATTTCGGGAGATACGGGTAAATAATAATAAAAATGTGCTCTTATGAAATCACAAACAAACGCATGATATAATATTGAGCTGAAATAGCGGGGCAGAAACGGAGCATTTGTTATAGACAGAATTTAAATGAAGACGTCGAAACCAGAGGCTAGCGATGATTAATTCAATCGATCTTGCGCGCAGGCACTACGAAACTATCCAAAGGCAACATTTCTTGTAATAATAGAGAAATGCACGGCATTCACAATTACATGAGAAATTGTTTACTTCCGTGCATTCTTGGAAGTTTGCATAGGTCTGTGTTAATGGAGGTTTACTAAAAAATTATTATTGTTTTTTTTTGTGCGTACGCGTACTTTGCAATTATTTCAATTTGAAAATAATTGTTAAAAATAGCAAAAAAAAAAAAATAATAATAATTGTAGTGAATAAACAATGAAACCCGTAGTAAATAATATACAATTGTAATTATATATATGTGTGAATTAAAATATTAACAATTTTCCACTTATGTGGTACAATTGTTGTATTATTGCTTTATAAGTTATATATAGTAATTCACAAATAATTTTGCGATGATTCTCGTGAAAATAGTTTTCTTACGATTTTAAAGGAGTATGTTACGAAGCAGCAATTGTCCACGTTACCTGTAACAAAAGAAATTACCATAATTATTATCTACCTACAAATTACAATTATAATGATATATATAAAATATATACGAAATATGAAATACAAATTTATCGTAAATACCACAGTAATAAGTTTTGTTTTTAAAGGATTGGAACAAAACTTTGTTTAAGAACGTGGAACATATTTAATCATAAATTTGAAAAATGTTATTATGTTTTTTTAGGTACTAGTAGAAATCTGTTTCTAAATGTCCGGGCGCAAGCTTGGCCCTGACTCGCGCCCGTATATCTATCAAGGCGATTTCTACTTGATTACAAATTGATTTCTACTAGGGTAAGTATAGTAGTAATATATAATTAGTAGTAAAATTGGTAACGTTTTAAAAAGAAATTACCGACTCTTTTTAGTTAACCCTTCCTTCGAGTTTCATAACATAAGAAATACAAAAATGCAATGAACATTTTTTTACTCGTTAAGATGCACGAAGTATGCTTATGACATTACACAATATTCATACACGAAAAATGATATCGAAAACATTTTCAGAGGATTTATATATTTTTGTAAAATATCCAATAAATAAACACAAAAAGTTATAAGAAAAAAATGTTCCACGTAGTTCCATTTTTAGATCAATAATTATAAATAACTACTCATAATGCGTTTTCACTCAATGTCTTCGAATTAAAATTCAACCACTCTTTTAACCTATTAACAATAAATATTGCATTGTTTGATACGACCACTTGAAAAATAGTTGTATTGAAAAATTTTTTTTTTTACTAAAAATTATTCAATATTTTGCCCGCCATATTGGTTTTGAATATGGCAAATCTGACAAAATATTTGTAATTCTAGTGACTCCAAAAACCTCATCAAATACATATCTATAAATACTTGATCATCGTAAAAGTATACGTAAACTAAAATAACTGTATTAGCTGTATAGTAATTTGATATTGTCTTCATTTTCATGTTCTGACGTATTCGAAAAAGAAAGTAAAAATACAACTTCCTCCATATTTGTAAAGTACAAGTTCTAATAACACATTTGTACCATTTTAACTGAAAAATAGAAAATTTTTTCATTTTGTAAATTAAAAAAAATTACGTAAAAACTAACTAAACTTTTTAAACTAAATTTGCCGAAAAACAATATGAACAAATATTTTGCACTTTTTTAAGACATTGTATAATGTAGAACGCACCCAAAACTTTTAGAAAATTGATACCAAATCGAACCAATCGTGATTTCAATAACATTAATAATGAGTGTTTATTTTGTGATTCAGGAATCAATTCCTAACCTAACCTAACCTAACCTAACCTAACCTAACCTAACCTAACCTAACCTAACATTAATAAGTGTATTTTTTATTATTCAGGAATTAATTCCGGTCTGGCTGTAAAACAGCAATTGAAGTTGTGTTTCGATTTTATACAATGCTTTTTGAATAATAAAGACGATAACTTATTATTATTATAATTTTTTATTTTAATGGGGTAAAAGTGTTCATTCTTCATTATTTTAAATAAACAGGCGATATTTTATTCTAGTCTAAGTGAGAATTTTTCGATTTACTGTAGAAGGAGTAAAATGTCAGTCTTTTAAGTCCTAGAAAGAATGAGAAATACACTCTGTTAGAAGATTAAGAAATTAGCTCTTTTGAAAGAGTGGCTGGAAAAATGTATATAAAGTAAACACAGAGTACGTAAAAATTGTTCACACGGAATGTAAAATATAAGAGATAGTGTTGAATATTAAAATTTGAAAAATAATTCGAATTCTGGAGATATTTAAATATTCTCTATAAAGTTGTAGGAGCACAGCTCTCCCCAAAAACGGCAGAATATTTGAAAAGTATATAATTAGACCCATAAATTATAATTAACGGTTGAGAACGCTTCTTTTCGTTTTATCGTTCAAAAATCGTTCAAAAAAAGATCATTCTCCAATTTTTAAATACAATACGTTTGATATAATAATTATTAAAACGTAAAATGATAAGATCCATTTAAGAGAACTTTTGTTTTAGGCCCATTACCGTGTTGGGCGTGAACAAGTCCATAAGCACTAACATACTAATTGCGAATATGATTATTCACGAAATAATAATAATTTTTATATTTGAAAAAGTGATAATCTTAATCCTGTATATTAACATCAACATAATAGTACAAGTAACGTTTCAAAAATTTATCAAATATTAAATAAAAGACGAATATCAGAACTTTTCCAATAAACCGATGTAATACCTTTTTCAGAGATATCATTAGTAGTAAGAGCCAAGTTCGAGTTAACGCTTCGACGGGCCGTATAAAGCAATAATCAGGCGTTCACTTTCATTACGACGTAAAAAATCGATCCTCTCCTACTTTTTACGCACTTCTCATTACTCGTTAATAATTTCAAACCTCGTACTTTCTCATCGGCAGTGGAATACGACCGTATAACCTCCACCTTATCGTATAATGGAGGACGCGCCTTTGTCGCCCTAGATTTATCAATTGTTGTCACTTTCGAATTAGCCGCAGAACTCGTCTAATCTAGCCTAATCAAGCTCGATATCTCCGTTCCGAGTTTCCCTGCTGCGATTGTTTGCACACTCGTTTTCCAGCCCGAGCTACTCGGCGGCTATACGGTCTTGCGGATATAGTGCGGGATGCGCATGTCCGAGAGAGGAGCACTTGCCGATCGGCAATAAGTAAATGCAATTGGCTAAGCGCTCGTGAGAGAAAGAGGGACCGCAATCTCGTAGCGGCAGGGCGGGCTTCGAGTGCCGGGAGAGACTCTTCATCGATTCCAGAGTGACAAGTTGAAACCTCCCAAAGTTTCTCGGGTATAACAAAAAAAAAAAAAAAAAAAAAAAAGAACAAAAAAGGAAAGAAAAAGAAACCCCCCTTATTTTTACGAGGCTATTAGAGATTTTATTTCTATACTTGTCCATGACGCTACTTGTTGGGAAGCAGTCACCGGGTTCGGTCTTAAGGCACGTCGCTTTATTATTTGTTTTAATTTGTGCTTTTACTTCGGTGCGCTCCCTCGATGGCCGTATACCTTTCCTTTTATTGTCGGATTATACTTTTCTACTACTGTTTTTTACGACTACTTGATTCCAGATTTCCCTCAGCTACTTGCCATTTGTGTCCCGGGTATAATGATAATTCGTTTTTCATTTCCTTTCGGACAAACGAAGATAAGCGCGAGACGATCTTTAAAAAATGTTGGCTACAAATTATGCTTTTCATCATTTATTTTCTTAGTATAAGGACATTTAATAAAAACAATGAATTCAATCATTATTACTTTTATTAATTATCAAGTATTGTAATGCAAGTAGAAAAAGTCAATGTTTCATCGGGAAAATTGATAGCCCAGTTGAACGGACGAAAATACGCTCGAAAATGTTGGCATTGTATCACGATATTTCAGTAGTTACGGCCATTTCATCGGCCATTAAATTGTTTGCATCACTAAACAGACGTCTAAAACTTGACTGATCGTACGTAGTAATAACGGTCGGATGTTTATGAGACATTTGATAGAGAACAGTATACATCAAGTACAAATTAATTATTGATATGAAATAGTTGAGGATCGAAAGCCCATAACTTTCCAGAAGTAAACGTAAGGAAATGATGAACCTACAAGTAGTAAAAGCCCTTACCAAATATAGAAATGAAGATTTGCATTAAACAATTTCAAAACGTTAATAAAGGTACGCATAAACATATAAACTGATTTGGTAAATGGAACAGGCCGGTGATTCCCCTAAATGTGTCTCGTCGAAGAAAATTAACCGTGAGGAAAACACCCTGGGGATTTTCCCTTAAGACCGCCCCGGAAAAGGGTGACATCGACTGACAGCGCCGCTACTCGATTATCCGTAAGATCGATGAGAAAGTCCTGTCGTTTCAAATTTTACAAGACAAATCAGAAGTTTAAATAAAACTCGAGGATCGGCTTAAAACCGGTATAATTGATACGGTTAATGGTATTTATATCGTGCGTCAAACTGCCACGAGGCTCGTGTTTCGGAGTAATTATAACTTTCGAATAACAAAAAACAAACTAGTTTCGTGTACACGCGTTGTTTCGTCTTATAATGTAAATTAGTTAAATGTAATTAATGTTGTTATCGTTTCGTTATATATTTTAACATTTTTATTAGCTCCTCGACATGAAAAATGTTGCATTTTTAGTTATAAATTTTTATTTACTTTTTTTATTATAATTTCTTATCACATTTTTTAATGATAATAACATTAATAATAATAATAATAATAACAATAATATATAATAATAATAATATATAATTAATTATTTCCAAAATTGATAATAGTAAAAATGAAATGATCCATAGTGATTATTATATCATATATGATTATATATGAAACCATCAATATATACAAAATATATACAAAAGTATTTTCAAGCCTAGAATTGTAAGTTGTGTAGTTTCGAAACAAAAGTTTCTTTGACAAATTTTCGGGCCCTCTGAAACTCAAAAATTAATTCTAAGAATGAGCAGTTCTCTCTCTCTCTCTCTATATATATATATATATAGAACTATGGATCATTTCATTTGAACTATTATCAATTTTGGAAATAATTGCAGAGAACAAGAAATGGTTAGACTTCATCAAAGAATAAACTAGATTTTTTTTTTTTATATAAAATAATTCTAATTTATTTCTCGATAAATTCAGATAACTTCTCATTTCTAGAATTAATATTTGAGGGCCAGAAAATTTGTCAAATAAACTTTTGTTTCGAAAGCCATTTTGAATTTTTCATTCCGAACTATGCACATCATACAATTCGGGTCTTGAAAATACTTTTCTATATATGCACTTATATTCTATGTATATTTCTATATTGATGGTTTCATAAATAATCATTTTTTAATATACAGCAAAAACACTGGAATTTAAAACATCTTTCCAACTATATGAGAAATCGCGAAATTCGACATACTACCTGGGGCTAAGACCTGGCAATTTCTACATGGGATGGGAAGCGGGACAAAATGTCCGTAACGTTTTTGAAATGTTTCAGATACGTTTTATAAACATCGAAGATATGAAACGTTTTAAATACGTTTCTGAAACGTTTCAAAAACGTTACGGACATTTGGTGCCGGTTGGGTAGGGAAGTTTCAGGCAAAAGTCAAAACGTGGTCCAACCACGACTACCCTCTCGTATAGATGACATAAAAACAAAGACTAGATGAAAATGTATTGTTAACATTTGGAAGTAAATGACTAACTGAAAACAGATAAATTAACATATCAAAAAATGATATTCATTTATTTTGGTAAGAATTTTTTCATCAATTTTGGAGCGAATCTTCTCTCCAGACAAAGTGAGAAAATTGACTCTTTTGAAAAAAAGTGCCGAAACTTTAATTCCAAGAGATTTAAAGAGCATATAAAAAAATCACGTCATCATTTACCCTCGTTACAAACTAATGGAAAAAGGAAACGCGACAAAAACTGTCGCAAGATCGTAATCTTCAAACAAAAACATCGAATGTTCGTGAAAATGTAAGAAAAATTTTGAAACTCACAAACATTAACACAAAAAAGAAAATTAATAATAAAAATAAAAGAAAATTATCAAGATGAGTTCATACAATTATAAGCGAAGAAAAATTTGTTAATTATGGTGGAAATGGTCGAATGACATTGATGAGAATAATGATCCAACAACACAAAGAAAAAACAATGAAAATTAACGAAAATTTACACAAATCTATGATAATTGTCAAGATATAATTTAAACTTTGTCCCTCATTTAAACGTCAGGGGAAATAACGTGTTTCTCAAGTTATACACAGTACAAAGAAAACCAGAAGCCGTTACGGCAAACATTTACGCGGGAATTTCAAAAAGCTAAATGCTTTTCGCATTAACAATGTTTTTCATTCGTCCAATTCATTTTTCATTTCAATCCGCCGAGAAGTTCATTTTTTCCGGCAATAATGCGCGCGAAATGAATACGACTGGTTCATATTAAAGAAAAGATTTATGAAAGCAAGCGAAGAGAGAGAGAGAGAGAGAGAGAGAGAGAGAGAGAGAGAGAAAATGCTCCGGCCCTCCTCTCACGCAATTAGTTGCGCGGAAAAAGATATCTCTCCGTTGCGGCGTGGCGGGCGCAACGGCGCGCATTACGTCGCTGTAATTTAACGGGCAAATTTGTCTTAGCCGAGCGTCGGATCTATCGCAAATCAAATTGCTTAGGACGCAGGGAGCGTTTGTGGATTTCGCCTAAGCTACATCATTGTTATCCACCGAACGGCGAAGGAGTCGGGACGTGACTCGAAACGAGGGATGCGAAGGCGCCTGATTACGTCCCCGAGGACGAGTACTCGCATCTTCCCGTCACGCGAGTGCCAGTATATAACGCGGCACTGTCTCGTCGTTATTACGTATACACGTATCCAGATCACGATTATAAATCCCCCGTAGGCATTGTATGTATACATATATACAAGGGGACCGTGTCCTCGAGTAGTGCCGCGACGCACGCACACCTCATGCCCACGTTCCCCCGAGCGCGAGGTGCCTGAAAGGGAATACTTGGCGAGAATTATGCTATACGACCCATGCCCGATATATACCGAGACGCTCGTTCCATTCCAAAATCGTACGTAAAACTTACCCGGGAGGTCTTTGAGAGGTTACCCTCGCGCTTCGTAAGGGTGAAATATGAAAATTTAACTGAATGGAGAGCGATGTCATTCATTTTTAATGACACGCCTGAGCCTAAGGATGACTGCAGAATTGAATTTTTCTATAACGAACGACTGGCGATCGTTCTTAGCGCGGCTGGGTTCGCAATTTCATTAGAGACGAGAGGATCAGGTCTTCCAGAATACAAATTACGCGAATTTTCTTGCGAGAAGATTCGTTCGATGAAACGCAAGTACTATAGCAGCGACGTACGAATTAACGACGTCTTATATTGGTAGTAATATGGCTTTGACCTTGCCATCTTCAAGTTACGCAAGTTGTAAGATCCATCCCAATAAACACCACAAGTAACAGTTATTATGCGACAAATATATCATGGTTATTTATTAATTAATTAATTAGTTAAGAATTAATTCTTACATCCCAATAAACATTTGGAGACATAAGTATCTAAAAGATAACTTTTAGACGTCTTTATTTAACAGGATATCTAAAAGATGTCTTTTGAAAAGATGTGTTGCATAAGACATTTAAAAGATATCTTTTAGATATCTATTCGACATTTTTAAGATATCTTGCCAGGATCGCAAGACATCTTTTAGATATCTTCAAGACATGTTTTTGCTTATTGGGATGAATGTTACAGAAATGTTACAGAAATGTTATATAATTGTTACATAATTGTTACATTATGATTGACTGGCATACATACATATAGTTTATACTCAATTGACTTGGAAAATTTACAGTCCTGAAATAGCGAAAATTGAGACATCCTTACGAGTAAAATTTTACTCTATTTTGCAGTGAATCGGAGAATTTTCATCTCAGAAAGTAAAATGTCTCTTTTAAAGAGTAAAAATTGGCTCTTTTAAACGCGTAGTTTAATTTCAACTCGGCGTAGAGTGAAATTTTACTATTTACTCTCTATTTTACTCTCTAAATTTCTTGGAGTGAAAGTCATTACCACTCCACAAAAAGCGATAATCGATTTATTCGATCTCATAAAGGAGTGAAATGTCATTCTTAAAGAGTATGGAGTGTAAATTCTTCGACTCACTCCAATGTAAAGTGAAATGTCACTGCAAAAAGTGTGAAATGTCACTCTTTACGAGTGAAATTTCACTCCATGAAATTTAGACAGTAGAGAGTATGATTTCTATTCTGGTCGTAAATAATAAGAGGAGCTCAACTTTCACAAATTGTAGAGCGAAATATCACTACAAGAAATGAAACAATAAGAGTATTATTTAATATATTTTGGTTCCTGAGGTCAAAATTTATTTTTTATAATTGAAAATCTCGTCGCTATTTATCTTGTCTTTAGTTGGTAAGTATTACAAGTTGTTGTACTGTGTAAATTTCTTGGAGTAAAATTCTACTCTTTAATAAGAGTGATATTTCACGTTTAAGTTAAATTTCTATTTATTTTCGAGTAAACCGAAGAATTTTCACTGCAACAAACGTGAAATGTCACAACGGTGTGGCCATTTTCTAATTCTATATAGACTAAAATTTCACTCCAAGTAGTTTAGGTAGTATATGACTTAATGTAGTTTGGGTCATAAGTACTGCAGAAGTCAAATATTCTTTATATTTGTATATCTGTTCATTATTTTGATCGTCACAGCTCTTAAAGTATTAAAAAGCATACTCTTCTAATTACTTGGGATGAAATTTCACTCCAGAAAAGTGTAAATTTGCTGAAGTTGAATTTTCCTCTTTTTTGGAGTTAGTCGAATAATTTACACTCGAGAATGAGTAAAGTGTTGTTTTTAAAAAGTGAAAATTCACTCTTTCAAAAAAGTTGTTCAATTTTTACTCTTTATAGAGTGAAATATCACTTCAAGAGAACAAACACTATTAAGGTATGTTCAGATATTCACAATTAAACAAATTGCTTATAGAACTATTAATTGATTTTTTATTGTAGTAGTAAACATACGTATATCAATATTTTTCAGATAAAAAATTCAAAAAATTCCTTTTTCCCAAAATCAAAATTCTTTTTTGTCTTTTGTCATTATTTTATTTTGCAGTTAATATCAAAGCCCATTTATAAACGAATAAAAATATTAGTCAGTATATAAATAAATCAGTAAGTAAATAAATCGTCCAATAAATTGCCAGTGGCACCGGTCAAATGTATTATAATTTACAATAAAACTTAGGAAAATAAAATCGAACAAAACCGACAAGTATACCGGTCAATAAACACAAGTAGTAACAAGTTATAGTTATCACTACACGAGTAAATCGATTCCAGATATAAAACGGCAAAACTTACTGCAACGCCCGGTGCCGGCCAGCACTATGCAGAGCCGATAACTTGTTTGATTTTTTTTCAAGAAATGAAAAACCCGCGCGGTTCCATAAATTATCTGCTCTTACATGCCTTGCAAGCGTAATTAATGACTTATTAAGATTAATCTATTCGTAATGAACGTGAGTAAATGAATTAATAATTACTTTTTCAATCAGCGTGCGAGCTCCCTCGCGTAACAAATGATCTGGTGATTTCGCATGATTTATTATAGTGATTATTTATTGTTCCTGGGTTATAATTAACTCGAATGAGTGTATTCTTTCAATCGAATTCCAAGAATTCGATTGATAGTCGCTTCCGAAGGAATTCAGTTTTCGTAATACTTCATTCTTCTTTCGGTACAAACGGTTCGTTTCATTGTTCCCCGCGTTTTTGTCTTTTTTGTTACTTTTTAATTATAATTCTTTCTAATAATTTTACTGTTTATATGTATATGTTCATTGCGACATTATTTTATATATACGAATAACAATTATGCAATATTATAATATTTAATTTGATTAAATTTTATTTAAATTTTTATATTTGATATTGAGAATTTATGTTTCTAAATTTAACAATACTATGGCTTTTGTTATTTATTGGTATTTTATTTGTTATTTTATATATTCATATATTACATATTATATTCACATTTAAAAATTTTATAATTTTTCATAATTATTTATTTTAATTACTTAAAAAATTTTTAAATTCTATCTTAAAATTCTCTGCCGTAATTGAAAAAGTCTCGTCTTTTATTTAATTGCGTTTATATATAGGTCAGTTATATCTTTTTAATTTTAATATAATTATTATGCGTTATTATTCATTTTAATCATTTAAAATGATAAAAATGACACAAAATTATTTAAGCAATTAATAAAATGTTAATATTCGTGTTGAAGTGGAGGTAAATATGATGAACGAAAACTTCTGAACAAATCTCAACTCGACAAACATGAGTTTCATAGGAAGAATTCCATTATATAATTTATTAAGAGCGATGAGAACAGGAAAGTTTATTTCGTTTTAATGTATATGTATTCTTAACTCCACATTTTTTTGTTCAAAGGATACGTAAGAACATTTATCTTTAATCGTTAGAAGCCGATGTTCAACTTTTACAAAATAACTTATTTTTTAAATTCAAAATTATGTTTATTAAAACTACAAAAGAAAAAGTAGAATTTAACATTTAAAACAATAATTTTTGCTCGTCGTTTTACAAATTTCTTTATTCACGATGATGACGTTTTTATTAAATATAAATTTATAAGAAACATGCCTTCGACTTTAAATTAAATTTAAAATTTAATTTCAAGTAACTAAAAATAACCAAATGGTGTCATTAATTTTGCAACTGGTCTTCTGCAATGGTAACAGTTGATTATTAATTTCAACTACGAATTGAATATAATGCTAGATAATAATTTAAACAGTTACATTACTATCTAAACTGTTAAAGAGTCATTATAGGTCAACGTTAAAAAACTATAAATATTATATGAATAAGTTATATAAATACGATTAGGAAAATTAAAACATTAAATATGTTTTGTCAACTTTAGAAAAAAATAAGCATTTTGGGGTCTTTTTTTCAGGGAATCCGTGAAATAAATCAAGTCACTATTAATAGTAACAATTATCTATAATAAAACAATATTAAAAATAAAAACAGTAAACAATTCTGAAAAAAAAAATAATCACGATGAAATTGTTGATAAAAATGGAACTGTGGAATGTAGCAAAATACCATACATATTTCTCTAATGAAGAATTATTAAGAAATTATTCTTGACCGTTGTTATAAATTGTAGAAATTTCCAAAATTTAAGGAATTACGGTCACTATACTTATTGTCAAGGTTCAATGACCCAAAACAATAATAAACAATGTATGTATATGTAGTAACATTGTCGGCCTAGATCAAGGCCCTCTTCTGTAAAGTAAATAAAGTGTATAAAAATAAGTAAAATAGATATATCTATTTTACTTATTTTTATAAATAGATATTTGTCCGAAAAAATGGTGCACAATCGGTTTATTTCATGGTTTTTGAAAAAATAAATGCTAAAATATACTTTTTCTGCACTTAAATTAAACCGAATTATATTTAAATATTTTAAAAATATATATTTTTAATTTAATTTATCGTATATACGATAAACATGTAACATTTATCAAATCTACAAAAAATAAGGATAAAAATTTTAATGAATTGAAATATTACATCGAATGTCTACTTTTATTCAAATGTTTCCAATTTTCATAAACTTCGGTGAACCATTTATCAAGTTTCCGACAGCTCTCAAAATAAGTCTTATATCGATAAAAGCTCGAAAAAATATTTCGAAAATCTATTTAGCTTTTCAGTAATACTTTGAAAGCTCTTGAAAATGTGTCATAAATCCATTAGAGGCTTTCCAGAAAAAAAGCATTTAGTAACCTTCACAACGTGTTGCAAGTGTGGAAAAAAGAACACATTTCTCGTCGCTATTCTTTTCAAAAGTTTTGAAAAAAGTCATTCGAGTAGGCCATTATTTACAATAATATACCTCATAAATAAATGAAAGTCTCCTGCAATTATCTAATAAGTTTTGTAAAATCGCAGATTTGTTTTTTTTTTTGTTGAAATTTTAAATGTGTCAACGAAATCACTATAATTTGTATGGCTTGTTCAAATTTACTTCGAAATTTTCAGTTCGGTAATACATTTTTTACAGTAGATTGAAAGTTTCTGTAATTCTATCTGCAAGATAAAGGTGAGAGGCAACGATTTGCTAATCGTGTATAGAAAAACAATAAGAGGGATAAATAGTTGATATACTTATCAATTGCGGATAATAATCAGGCATTAAAAGACATTAAAAGAGTTTCCTTTAGAATTTTTAAATTTTTGTTCCCCAAAACTTGGGAGAATTTTTAATTATTCTCATAATATGATGGCTCGCCTAGTATTAATTTTCACGAAGCGCGATCACTAATTATTTATAGGTTATAATCCTTTAATCTTCTTTAATCGGATTTATAACAGTTATTTCCATCTCATTCGCACCCTCATTTATCATAGACACTATATTTGAATATCGTCATCGCGCAATTGGTAAACTTAATTTGATGAAATCCGGAAAAAAACTTATAATTAGCGAGGACGTAAAAGCACGTAATTACCTGTCGCCCAATCTACTCAGGTATAATTGTCTGAAAGCTTTCCAATGATTTTCTTGCTAATTCTCTTCCGTGATAATGCAATTTTTTTTTAAACTTTTCGAAATAATTTTTTTTTAGAAGCGTGCGAAAATTCCAATCTGTTATGTATCTGTCAAACTAATAAATTATATTTTAAATATGAAAAGCTCACACAAATCAAAATAATAAAACACATCGGATTAAGTGTTTTCATAGTTTTCTGAAAGCTTTTAGCAGATTTCGTACGATGGCTTTTTCAAGTCAATCAAAGCTTTTTTAAACCTCCTTGTTTATCTATTCTCTTACTCGGACTTAAGCACACACACACACACACACACACACACACACGCCCGCGCGCGCGCACACACACATACACCACACACATTTTGAATGCTTCCAAAGTAGATTTTAACCCATGAAGTTCTAAATGTCGTGAATTTTCAAAGAACAATAAATGCTTAGAATTCATAGAATATACTACAATTTTGTCAACTTTTCGAATGTTTTTAAATATTTTCGAAAATGTCAGATAAACATTTCTTCAAAATGGCATCATAAAAATGTGAAACGAATTCAACTGCATTCCCCGATGACCATATCTGGAATATATATATGATCAAAATATATAATTTATTTTTTCCCGGGTTAAACCTATTCTTCGAAATATTCCGAAAGTGCATGAGTGTTCTGCAAATTTTATTTAGATATCGTGAACTCGATAAACGTTGTTCGACTCTTTTTGCGACGCTTTTAAAAAGGACGATATGATTAGCTTTTTTGTCCACGCCCTATGAGCAACGCAATCTCTCTCGATTTTCGCGTACCGGAATATAAGCTCGAAAGCCTTTCTTCAACTCCCGGGCCCGATAATCAAACAGCAAGCTGCCAAACGGGATGTTTCAAGCCATTCAAGGCGCGTGTAGGAGGATCCAGTCATCGTGCTTTCGCGAAAGGAAATACGGCAAGTTAACAGCGTTTCCGTTAACGTTCTTAAACCAAAGTCTGCCATCGGTAGCGTCGTAAAGAATATCCGAGGACATAAATTAAGGAGCGGAGTAGCTCTAAGATATAATTATGTCGAGATGTCGCATTAAAGTGTCGTCTTGCCAAGGATATAAAACGACATTTACAAGATCGCAGCCCCTCGAGACGCGACGGTGCCACGCACCCGGGCTCTTTAGTCTTTCACGGCGTTTTGCTCGAAAACTCGCGGGTGTCTTCGTTTTCCGCTTATATATATATACATGTACACGTTCAGTGATGTTCCGAGTCGCTTTTCCGCCCCGAAATTAACGCGTCGGGAAGCTCGAGTGCGCGAATTAGGACGGGAGTCGTCTCGCCGCGCCTAAAAACAGAGGCTCATTTTGGACTTTTTGCCCTACCCATTGGCGAAGAGTCGCAAAACCTAACGGACATTATGTCGCCGGGACCGTCGTCGTCGTCGTCGTCGTCGTCGTCGTCTGTTACTGCTGCAGGACGTTGCTTTTTTGCCCTGCGAAAATCGCGGAATCCATTCTTCCGCTAGCAACGAAGTGGAGCTTTCCTCCTTTATATCGTTCGGAGATGAAGAAAGCAACTTGGAGGGAAAATGATGGAGACAGGTCCGCGGGAAAACTAAGAGAGAACGAGTCGGTTCTTACGACTTTGCCGGATCAGGAATGCGATAGCGATCCACTCTCGAACACAAGTCATCTATATATATGTGTGTGTCGTTCGGAGGCGAAGAAAGACGATGGTCTATGGATGTTTGAGTGCGATGTCCCTGCCATAGTAGCTGTATACCCTGTATAGATATATAGGCGGCCAAGACTGTGGGAGGGAACGAGGATCTAGCATTCGTTAGCCAAGAAGGAGGGGCGCTTACTGCAGATGCAGCACGCCCGGCGGAAGTGATCGCGAGAATGCCAGCCTGGGGTCTAATGAAAATTTCAGGCAGTACTAACGGATAGCGACTATACTGGCCCGGTGGACTACCACGAGCCGCACACTCTAAATTTTTACGACTGGAATTTCGCTCCATCATGCCAAAATTCCTCTCCGCTAATCTCAGTGAATCTTGCACAAGTCCCGAGTGAAAGCACTTCGAAAAGCCATTGAAATTTATGCACCTACCTTACATGATTAATGCCCGCTCAATATTTAATCCTTTGAATCGGATAGTGATCTCGAAACGTCCTAGACGACGAATTGATTATGTGTATTGTGTTTTGTCTTTGCGAATTTATGGCTTATATCTATATAGTCGAATTCAGTTTCTGGACTCTGTCTCTATTTACAACTTCGTATACCGTGCTGTGTCGTCTATTCGAATCTCTATAATGGATCTCTTATCCATAATGTATAGTTCTTTTTTTTCAACGTTATATTGAACTATTACGAAGACGGTCTTGCTCGTCTCGGTAAACTATGTATTAGTTGCTCGCTTGTCCTATTCTAACAATAGAAGCGCGCAAAACCTTCTTGCAGGAATTCGATGATAAATTTACTAATGGACCGTAATTCATTTAGCTGTACAATGTTGTGGCATTGTGATTTACATTACATGATAGAGGGCGTTATTAACGAAAGCTTGGAATAATTTCAACATCAATCTACATTCCAGATTTTGGAAGTTTGGTAAAAATTCGAAAATGTTTATTTGGACCCATTTATTTTCGGGCTATCAGAACATTGGGATTCGATTAAAGCTATAGGTACAATGTTTCGCGGAATATATTTACTCATAAAATCTTAAACTCCTGAAATTTAGAGAAAATCCCTTTTCTTTGTCGCTGATTACGAATGATTTATTAGATTTTCGACATTCAAAATAGGGATACAATATGGCGGCGAGTAAATTTATAAAAGTTACGAAATCTAATGAAAAATGTCTGTCTTTATGTTTTTGAGTCGCTGATTTTTTTTCAATAATCTTTTTAACAATGTTATTTTATGAATCTCAAAAATATTCACTTGGCAGTGGATTTTTTTTTTTTTTTTTTATTGAGAACTTTCCGATATTTCGAGCTTTTTATTACAGTAGATTAATGGATAAAAACATGTCTGCTATCTAATTGAGGATCTAAATTAAGCTATAAAGCCTTTTTTTCTTCCTCGATAAATCAATAAGAAAATGCAAATAGCGTGACAGCAGGTAAACTTACGTAGAGGAAATTGAGTGGATACGGGAAGGTAGTTGATGTGTTTTAAGTGGCTTTCACGGAGCTCTGGCCTCGTATCCGAAATTAACGAAGACATTGAATAATACGAGCGAATGTGAAAGATTAATGAAAATAAATGGAAATTCCTGGGAATAGTATAAAATTGTTTTATTATAGATAATTATTATTATTATTATTATTATTATGCTGTTCTCAATCTGAACAAAGGAATATGATTTTCTATCTGCTTATCATCCTATAACTTTGTGTGATTTTTTTCCATTATGAAAAAAGTTCATGCCCAAATTAAATAATATAAATTTAAATTTAAAATATTAATATTTTAAATAAAAAAATTTTAATTTTTATTATCGACCAATAATAATTGAATTAAAAGGACTTGAGTCTGATAAAGTTACGCAGACTGCAATAAAAATTAATTAAAACTTACAAAGCTCTTGTAAATCGATTTATCGACATTGGTAAAAGAGACAAAACTCGCATTTGTAAAACCAATGAATAACAAACATAAAATGTCGAAAGACAAATAGATTAATTAAGACAAATGCGCGATGTCAAATGAATTTAAAAAAGTTATACCGTAAGATTTAAGAAAATCGAATATTAGTTGTATTTTTCAACTTCTTGTGTCTTTAAAAACCACCTCCTACAGTGTTTTTGAAAAATTTGTTGAATTCTAACGTGTTTTGGCTCATTTTCGGGTCATTAATACGTGCCCGTACAGGAATTTACCACGATATGAGGAATAAATAAAAATAAAGAAAATTTTTGTAGTGAAAACATAATGTAATAAAATACGAACAATTTTGCAATCTTTACTTCGTAAATCTGTCATTTTATTTTTTGTTATGTTAGTCAGGCTGTAAAGCAGCACATGCTGTGCTTCGCCGTTCGCGTAATGTAATTCATAGCAAAATAAAATCGATCATTATTGTTATTATTCATTAACGTTGGTAAATTCCTGTGTAAGACATTCCTCTATAAAATGCGGTTTAGTTTTTTTTTATTTCAGAGACTTGCCCATCCTGAGATTAACTGTGCATCATTAGATTTTAGGTACATTTTTGGATGCTTGACTTTGCCGCCATCTACAAATTGCAAAATGAAATGCAAAGGAATAACAAAAATATTTTCTTATGTGTTACTTGTTAAATTAAGATTACGTAAAATTTAAAAAATTGATAAATGAGAATACAAAACTAGTATTTTTTATATATTAATATTTTATAAAGAAATTTTTTAGCGACAAATATAAGGTCGACCACATTACACACTTTAGTATAATGAAACGGTTGTAATTGTATTCCACATTATTAAATATCGTTTAGTCAATGGAAATACTTGAAAATAGCGTATAAATCAGAGAAAAATCAACAAAGTTGCCCGTCCTGTTCCTTATTAGCATTAATTATATAAACTATACCATTACAAAGCATAATTTTGCATAATTAATAGTACACATTTTACATTTCTATGAAAAATACGTCTATACGTCATCCAAGGACACTTATCGAGTACACTCGCTATTTTTTTTTTTAATTAATTGAATAATTTATTTATTTCATAATTATTATTCTTTTAAGGACTGGACTGGTCGATATTTCGACCACTCAAGTATCAAAATATTTTCGAGTTGTTCTGGGGTTAATATCATGTGTTCAATACAGGAAAAATAGTGTAACCATTCGCGATGGACGTGGATATTATTCTGCATCAAACGCAAACAAAAACGTAAGTATATTATTATTTTCGGGCTAAAATAGAAGAAGCAATGAATTTGACCTTGAAGTGCAATTTTCCAGGTTAAGGATGTCGCCTGGACATTTTTCATTATTCGTTACGTATTCAGCGCATCGAAGAAAAGCCCCCCAATAACTCGCCAAATCCAATTTTTAACATTGGACTCTACTTTGGAAACGGGAGTGGTCTAAACTGCGACCACCAATTTCGTTAGGCACTCGACCTGACAAATTCTTTGGTTTTATGTATAAATATCGAGCAAAGAAAAAGAGTCCATAATTTCAACGTAAAAATCCCCGTCCTTAAAAGATTAATATAAAGTAACCCAGACAGCAGACCTAAAAAGGAGTTCAGAATGATCTTAGAATGTACTCTAAAAGAGGTCGCCAATTTCTGAGGTTTTTCTGAACATGATGTCATTATGTGGTGTTTATGACCTCATGCTCAGAAAATCCTCAGAAAGTGGCGCATCTAACCTGTTTTGGAGCGCATTCCGAGATCATTCTGAACTCCTTTTTATTTTGCTATATGGGAAGGTTAAGCACAAAGTTATAAAACATTAATAAGACATGTAAAGGCTTTAAGGACCTTAATAAAGGTGAGAAAAGGAGCAACAACTGATATCACACGTTCGCAAATTACATCGAGCAAACAGAGTGCTACAAGTAAGTTTGCGCTATTATTCAGCGCATTAGCAACAGTTTAGCAATATAAAGTGGCGCATTTCCGTTCCGCGGTCGTTTTTACCCGTTTCCCGGA
This sequence comes from Trichopria nigra, assembly GCA_030522945.1. NCBI lineage: Eukaryota > Metazoa > Arthropoda > Insecta > Hymenoptera > Diapriidae > Trichopria > Trichopria nigra. The sequence goes on along the minus strand of JAPYZR010000480.1, from coordinate 2,164 downwards.
ATTCTCGTCGAGCTTCTTGAACTTTGACGTTCCTCCAACTACTTAGAATGTACGTCGCGATATACATATGTGTGTGTGTGTGTGTGTGTGTGTGTGTGAGTGTATACACGGAGGCGCCTCAAGCAACTCCAGTACAATTATTGGGTAGCCGGGCAGTTATTGGCCCAAAGCCCGATTAAATATTGATGGGCGTTATTCGAGTCCTAAAGGGTTTCGCCGGTACATATGGGCGTGGTCGGTTGTTGTTCACCTAATTCCCATCGCAGCCGAGTTCGTAACACAGTGTCGCCGTCGTTATAGGGCCGCTATGAAAATTTAAGTGGCCAATAACCGGGACTCTAAGCATCCGAGGGACGCCGTGCGCTCGAGTTTGCCGAACTAATTTAAATAGTTCCCCATGAAATTCATTACTTTCTTTAAGCAATTCCACTGCCACCTTGGCGATCGCGAGAGGAGCATTTATATGTATTTACTTTTGTGCCAATGGACAAGATTATGATGCAAATTTAATGCTCGCAGTGGTTGTATATTGTACAAATGAAAACACCAAAAGCAAATCGTAACAATGACGACCGCGACGACCTCGCACAGCATCGGATGAAAAAGAAAACCGAATGTCATTATCAAAGTATTATATTCGCCGCTTCATAAATTGCGAGAGGCGCACCGTAGGAAAAGCTTAGGCGTATCTTATCCTTGTACGCGTCATAAATTTGATAGCAGATTGGAATTAGTAAGAGGTGGGCTATGGTTGTAAATAATAATGAGGCGCTTTTAGTACATTTACTCATGGCATTTGTAGGGTGAGATGCTGCAGCTAATGAAACGCAATTAATTCGAAGCTTAAGCGTGTATACGTATAATCTCTTTTGCATATATACACGCGCACTTTAAGAGGTCCGATGCGACGTTTCGAAAACGTTTTTTACTCAGTCGCATTCTTGGTGTTTGAAAACGGGAAAACATGACTCTGTTATGATTAAATTATCATTTATTTTCTTTTTCTTCGACGATATCTCTTTGAAAATATCTGGGAGAAATATGCTAATTCGATGGAGCAACTCTGTACGTACAATTTAAGATGCTAATTGTTTACGTAAACAGGAGCGCAACATTGTTTATCTTACATCATTGCCGGCGATGTATTATGTATACGGTAGGGAGAATCCGGTGGCAGGTAACGTCAGGACGAGCAACGCCGAAATAATACCCACCTCGGCACGTATACGAAAAGTAACGTCGAACGAAGTTAGCGCGTGACGTAATGGCCGCTCTAAATTCTAGCGCATCCGTCCTATATAATTAAGTAAAACTTATACGCCGATTCCCGGGAAATATTTCCGCGATTCGCTCGTACGTGCGGTTTTATATACGAGCGAGCAGTTAGAAAAGCGAAGCGTGCAGGCCGGCACTAAGGGCCGCTTTTGCTGAAATCCCGACCGCATGTTCGTTCGATGCATGCATGCATGCATGCCCGTTGCACACGTATGTATATATAACGGTAGATCCGTCCGAGGCTGACGTAATGGGAGCGCATAGACATCCCGTATACCCGGCAATATCTTTGCAGTATTTACGTTGGCGATACCAGTTTCCGCTAGTTCGCTCCTTCCATCAGGCCGAGCAAGATCAATATATACCGGCACAGTTTAGCGAGCCTCGTGGAAAATGCAAAAAGGGCCAGGCGCCGATTTTGCTTCGCAAAGGTTCGCGAGTAAACTTTACCCCCTGGCTTTATTATAGTACGATGCATCAAACCGCGTCGATTGATATGCCAATTCCAAACTAAACAAGTAAACCCGAATTCAAAGTGTGTCCCTGATCATGAAACTCGAGTCTTTTTTTACGGCGCAATTGTCCCGAGTTAGGACTGCGTCGGAATTTGCATAATGGGCCCTTTAGTGCCAGCGATTTACTCGACTGAAATCAGATTTAGGCGAAATAGCCGTTTTTAGTTCGGAATGTGACTCCGCGGATTATGAGATCTCATAATCTCGACTTCAGTTCCGTAGGGCCATACGGCGGTCGTCGAAACGCGAGTTGAAACAGTTTCGAGATGGAGACCATATACACTGAGAAAAAGGTTTAGTTATATCAAATAAATATATTTAGTTGACGTATTTTGCAAAATATTTGTTTAATGTTAAGAAATATCTTAATTGTT
>JAPYZR010000479.1:0-31740 GCA_030522945.1 Trichopria nigra | reverse complement strand
TTTAGTGTTTACACCCATTTTTTTAGTGTTTACACCGACTTGGGTGTCATTTCGGACCCCGAACAATATTTTTTGGTGTACATTTCCGTAAGGGCTTCCTTAATTCTCTATCTATTTTTCTATGAAGAATGTGATTGTATTTCGACATTTTTAAAGTAGAGTCCATTACGTTTTGTAATTTTTACAATATATTTTCATACATGAATGCCTTTGTGACATAAAATATCATGTACATCTTGGGAGATGTGTCATTAACAATAATGACACGCTTATTGCCCTTGATTCTTTCTTTATTTTTTATGTAAATTAGTCAATGCTGTATACATTTCGGCAGGTTAAATGTTTCAAATCTGATATTAAATGTCTTCTTTCTAACAAATTAGATTCAGAAACCAGAATTTTTACATTGTCATAATCGAAATCATGAGAGTGGCATCTCTATTCTATGTTTTGTTAATCCTGCTTATTTTTCAGGATTTTCATTGATGTTATTTTTGTGCTCTCCAATTCGAGTTTTTAATAATCTCTCTGTTTGAACAATATATATTCAACATTTTTTCACGAGTCTCCTAAGTGTTTTATGTGTATTTTTCGTCAATCGTGAAAAGCCTACGATTTTTCCATGTATAAAAATCAATGTATAGTGCATGTTTCCGTTTTCAAAAACACTATACACAAAACGATATAAATGATAAAAAAGGTTATGTGCGTAATAATCCAGACGTTATGTATACTTTTAAAACTGCAATTGCATGCTACGGTGTAGAAAATAAATATCATAATTCTACGCTTTCCCAAAGCATTCGTAATGATGAACAATCCTGCGGTCGGCGTTTTGATGTGCACAAGATCTATATATATATAGCCATAGAATATAGCCTGGAAGGCATCTCGTCGACCGGCTAATGCAGAAAATGCCGGAGGTATTAGAGATAGTCGGATTTGCATCATCATCTCCTTTATTCCATTCTTTAAAAGAAAGAAACTAAAAAAAAAAAAATCCTAAATGAGAATCATAAAATTCATCTCGCCGGGGTTTTCCTTAGATTAACGTAAGCTGTGATTCCTGAATTATTTCCGCAAATCTCCGACTCCCCTTGATAAATGCGCGTTGGCCAAGAACAATTTTCGAATTACCCGAACTTTGCCGTGTTAACCAATGGCTCGGGCTTTTAAACCAATTGGATGTTTCAATGAAAATGTAGATTGATAAGGAGAAGTTTGAACAAGTTTACCAAAGTCCTTTCCGAGCTCCATCTTCCGAGTGCGAGTGGCCCGGGCCATCGGCCAAATCGAATGAATTCGAGATTTGCCCAGGTAGTCCGGAAAGTCGAGATTTATCCTTCGGCGTGAAGAAAGAAACCAAAAAACCAACGACACTTGATTCGAACCTGGCAGTAAGAGAGTAGGGAGGTAGTAAATTACGACTTTACGACAAAATAATATTTTTCTCCGACCAGCCGTTAGCGTCGCAAGGTAACGAATTTTTCCACCAGTGAAACGAGGCTTTCCGCCATGACTTTCGGGTAATTTTTACGAGGGTGCTTTCGACAATTTTATCCCGTCCTCGAAAGATTGGGTTTTCGACGTTCAGATGGATACGCCTTTTTTGTTTTCGGAACACGATGTGTTTTTTTAAACTAAAAAAAAGCTACAATCATTCATTCACGTTTAGAATGTTTACTTCATATTCTCCGATTGTAAATTTGTACAATCTGAAAGTAGCGACGACTATGGCCCGGATGAATGTTATTGTCGCAAGACACGCTTATCTGGCTCAGATTCCGAGGCTTACCGGAGCGATTTCAGTTAAAAAGACCGCAGCACCGACGCTAAGATTTCAGCAAATAGTACTCGAGTCGAGTGTCGCCGACAAAAGGGAGGTCGAAAGGGTGAGCGAACTGCGAGAGAGAAAAGGGTGAATTCATTCACCGCCTGTCGAGGAACGAGGCGGGCCCAAAGCGTGAGGTGTTTGCCCTGGAATTTGAAAGTTCAACCAGTCGAGCTCTGGCCGGCCCTTCACGAATAGAGAAGCACTCAGACACTCAAAGTCACTCCGATTGCAATAAGTCACCGCCGGAGCCTCTTTTTATTCCAACGCCACCATTCGCGAGCCATCGGAATCTTTTCTTCCGTTCGATCCGAAGCGATAATTTTATAATTAGTCATCTTAAAGAGGTGCCACGTTTTTTCCTCGTCCGGAAAGCGCTTACGGTAATTTATTTAACAATGACGAGGGACGATGACAGAGGAGCCCTTCAGTTGATTTAAGAGGGATTTCTTTTTCTCGCCACTTTTTTTTTAGTCTCCTGCGATGGCTATAGTGACAGAGCGAATCCCTTTAAAGAGGATGTGGAATTTGTTCTTTCTCCTTTTACTACCGGAAAATTATTTCGCGTCATTTTTGTCGGGTTGCGATGCTTCGCGGACGAGCGCGGGATTATATAAAAGTGAACCAAAAACCAAACCCCTCGTCATCGAACGATCAACGACGCATCGTTATTTCTTTCGACGCAAAATTTTATGATCGAATAAAGGAAAAATGACTATCCCACCTAATGCAAATGCGCCCCAGAAAAATATTCAATATTTAACATTCCTAATTTCTTCGAGGTCGTCGTAAAACGTGGAATCCACCCGTATAACCGAGCCCGAGTGTACGTCTAAGAGGCAGGGCGAACTTTATATCTCCCATAAATCCAAGAAATTCGCCTAGATAAATGTACAAATTCTAATGCATGGCTAATGCGAGAATCCCCGAAACTCATATAACCGGTGATTCCACGGCGATGTAAAACCTGGACGGTAAACGATTCCCTGCCAATGTTTCCCTTTCGGGCCAGGAATACGGGATGAAACTTGGTACCGCAAAGATCGTTTCACTCGATTGCTTTGAGCGGAAGTATATTTTATGCTTCTCTGGGCTAAAGGAGGTAAACGAGTGACGGAAGAAGGTTTACATCAGCAACAACATGATCCTATATGAACCACTGTAATAACAATACGTAACGCTATTTCACATCGAACTACATCTGGCTTTACAACGACGACAAAAAAAGTCTTGCACGCGCTTCTCTTTTGGACGTAGCTTCGACGCTGACAAGAACATTTTAAAACCGCATGAATAAAGAAAAATACTGAATCAGCATTTAAACAAAAACAAAACAAAAAAAAAACAACTAGGAACCGCTTTCACTCATCGCGCTGCGCCGCGCCGCCGGGAAGGGAAAAAACTCATTTTCCCCAGAACACGGAGCTGAAGCGTTTCGAGGGTTATCAGGATTTTATTTTTCTGCTTCATGCGGATTACAGATCCACTCGGCGTCACGTCTATTCCTGATGCTACTCCACCTGACACGTGGAAGAGAGAGACAGAGAGAACGAACGGAGGGAGATGCAGAGACAGACAGACAGACAGACAGACAGACAGACAGACAGAGATAATGGACTCGCAGCGCTGCGGGATTGTCTCACGATTTTCGATTTCCCCCGACTGATCTGGGTCGCACAGGCGCGCTTTGATCCTGGTCAAACCTGGATACCCCCCTGCCGCCCTCGTGTCGGTCGGTATGGGTAAATACCGAAGCTCCTCTGCCGTCGTGTATTTCGGCATTTCCGCATCCGTTAAATACGTTTTCCGGCGCGCGCGTTTGCGACTTTGCCGATCGACGTGTCGGGCATTCATCCATGTGCCGAAGGTAAAACCCGATGATGCACAGAACGATACGAACGGCAAACGAAACTACCCCATATATAGCTTCGTATGCATTGCAAAACCTATGAAGATTGCATTAACGTTATTGCATTATTGGCATTTCTACAGGACCGAAAGTTTCGAAAAGACTGGACGCAGAAAACAATGACCCGCGTTCTGGAAAGTTCAGACTTTAAATGCAAAGGTGCGAACCTATAGATATGCATCGATCAGTTTCGATGTAGTATGTACTTCCCCCCGTACGCTCTTTCGGAAATTTTACCACGTTCAGTTTTTAAGTAACATTTTTTATCAGCGATAAGTATCTCCATTGCGAATTACTCAATGCAATTTCCCGATGCTCGCCTCTAACGGGAGCGGCCCAATTACCAAGTGCAGCATGCTTAAGCCAATTACGAGTTTGCCTGGAAAAAGCGGAAGGTTCAAAGTGGAAGGATTATCATCCGATAGTTAGAATGCTTTTGTTAAATGGACTTACTCAACTTCGGTTTGCTAAATTGTTTCGTAGTTTTATGCATGTAAACCACTTCATTATCTAGACGTGGTGAAGCCCTTTTGCAAAGATATATAGAAGACCACAACGGTTGCATCCGATTCGAGGTGGCCGTGCGTACGTGATCGTGAAGTAGTCTGCCGACACTCCCAAGTTGAATCTGCGATAATCCTCGGATCCGCTGATTTAGGTTACCCAAACCCTGCATCAGCAAATCAACGATGAATTACTGGTTGGCACTGTTTTGAAAGTTTCTTTCGCGATATTGATCAGCTGATTCCTCCGACAACTATTGTCAACGTAAAGTAATAGTTATCAAAGTCTAAACTTTGGATTCTGATCAACCGTTTCGTTCAACAAGTTTGCATCATCAGACCCGATCTACCACCCATTTACATAATATGTTGTATGCGCGCTTAATACGCCAACGAACCATAATGTCCCGTGGGTATTATATGACCATCATCCTGCAGTGGCATAAACTGTTTTCAAATACCAATGCACTAAATAAAAGGGAACCAATATACCCGTTTGGAAGCAATCGGAAATCGTTCTTCTCGCAATCAGTGTAAGAATTCCTAGTCGAAATTCGCCACGGCTGGCCGATCGATTCATCGGAATTGGAGTTTGTTTCGAACTGCTTGATGAGCGGAAATCGGGATGTGCTTTATGAGCATTCGCTCTCGCCCTGTTAGATTACGGGCCGATGCAACCCACCCGGCGCTCGCTCATTGGTCCGCTCGTCGGCTGCTCGGTCCGGCGCGCGAAAACCTGATAAACCCGATGATGGGTTTTGGAAACGCGAAACGCTGATATCGCGACTCGCCGGGTCCCACGCATTCGTCCTTGATGCGCTTAGAACGATCTCTCGACCCTAATAAGATTTAACGTCGCTATATATATATCGACGAACCATTGATCACCGCCCCTCTTCTCCATCATGGAATGAGATTTCCAGAGTTGTCTCGAATTTCGACAAGTCTTATTTTCCCCCACGTCGTCATCTATAGTTCTCGTTTTCGGGAGTCATCTTCCGACTGATCGTATCCGAACTTACGACGAATCAGGGATCAGAAAAACTGCTAATCGTAATTGTAGAACATGAATATAAATTTCGACCAAAAAATATCGTTGAACGAACAAACATTAACTACACTACTTTGAGTATAACTTAAAGTCGATTGTTATCGAGACGTTCGACTTTTAGTCGATTCGTCGTTGTGCGGATCTTTTCAGACCATTCCATTCTTTTTATACGGTATACGTGTGTCAATAAAAACAAAAAAAACTACTTCCATTTCACGTATATGAAAGCTCCACAAGACACGTGTCGAAAATCTGTAATCGGTGTTTGTTTTGTCCCAAGGATGACGATATTGTTTACGTATAATAATGATTCAAGGCTTCCTTGACCGTATAAGCAACTTCCCGCGCGAACCATCTTGAATTTTAATGAGTGATCAAGTCGATATATCTGAAAATATTCTTGAAAAATGCTGCAAACTTTCGCTACTCGATAACAAATGAGGGAAGTTTGTAACGAATAGCGCAAAGTACGTGATTCACAGACCCATTATACCGTGGAAATGTTTCATGAGCTCTCTTAATTTCGCAGCTGTTGTACGATTGTCAACGGTTGCGATTTTCGCTACTTTCTTGGTAAACTTTTCCTTCTACTTTACCCCCCTTCTTCTTCGCGTTGCCTTTTTCTTTTTTATTTTCTCAGGTATATTTTTCTGCACAAAAAACTTTCTTCCTCCCACGCTCCACCTGCTTCCTGAAATTATCTTCCGCGGCTTATTTCTCGTTGCGGACGTCACGACTTTCGAGTATCTCGTATATATATGTATATTCTCGTATCTCGTCGTCTTTCTTATTCTTTCCCCCTTTTTTTTGTAAGTCTTGCATATTTCGTAATCGGAAAATATTTTCTTAGCTCTTCTTGAGCACGTAATAAGCTGCCCTATTATACGAGCGAACGAATAAGCCGACAAGGAAATAAATGGATAAATGCGAAAGTAAAAATCTGAATAGGTGGATATATGTAATCGCGAACATTTTTATATGCGGATATCAAAGTTTACGGAATTTTCATATGTAAAAGTGCACCCCTGGATATTTTATACTTTATCAGCTTGGAAATAAAGAAACCCGTATAACCCCGAGTTTTATGTCCATAGGCAGATTTAATTTTTCTTTTTACGAGTGAATTGTTATCAATGTCTCGCATTTCTTTCCGAAATTACCCGAGACGATTCTCTACGTGTGTTTCCTTAAAAAATTTAAACGCGATGACTTTGTTTTGTTCTGTTTTTTCTTCATTTATTAAAGGTAATTTATTACATCTTATAAAAGGAATGACAAAGATTGAAATTACGCTGAGCCGCCCGCCATTAAACGAATGCGATTGGTTCGTGTTCTCGAGGAAGCGTGAAATCACGTGAATAGCTACTCAGTACGGTTACGCAATCGACCCCTGGTATACTCGATAAGAATAAATAGCCTTCCGTATATAAATATATATATATATGTATGGATTGGAACGCAGGCCGAGTCAGTTTGGAAAACTCTTCGACCTCTAGCCGATACTCGATCGTAACTGCTGCTACTTGCACCCATTTTCAACAAATTGTCTTGGCTTTCGCGTAGGCCAGTTACAAAAAAAACACAAATGGTTTTTCAGGTTTGAATTAATATCTCATCTACTTAGTTTCTGAACAAAGAAAAATCGATTATAAAACGAAAAAATATTAAAATAAAAATAATTTTAATAAAAAATTATTTAAAAAATAATTTAAAAAATTATTACTATTTTCAAATTTCTCTACCTATGAGCCTAATTAAAACTTTAATTAATTGTAATTGAAAAAATCAGAAGACATTTATTTAATTATATCTTGTAATTAAATTAAAACTTTTTTTTAAAAAAAGCCCTTGAATGAGTGATAATTTCACTTCTACCTCAGATTTTCTTCAATTAAACTTACGTAAAGCATTTTTTCTTTTTTTCATTTTTTTCGAAAAAAATTATTACAATTTTTAAAATTTCTCTCAATTTTATGGCTCGAAATAAAATTTATAAAAATAAAATTTCAATGAAACAACCCTTTCAAAAAAATTATATATATATATTTTTTTTTTCAATAAAGTTAATACATTGAAAATATTTACTTTATATTATTAAACGATTTTTCGTAACTTTAGAAAAAACAACATTTTTTCATAGAATTACTTCCGCGAGAATGTCGAGATTCATTTATCATAAAAATTGAAATGTTGAATGTTTATTATGCGCACAAATAAACACGATATGTTTTTCATTGAGTTTATTCGCGATACATAAAATGCAATTACACTAATGTACTTTCGGCAATTAACGGGTTATTGACAAAAAATGTACGATCAATGAAATATATATTTCGCTTTTTAACTCGTCGGTATCCAACATTCGCATGTGGAATAACAAAACTTTGCGACGTGTACATCCCGTTTAATAACGAGATCCATTATTCTGCGCTACTTTTTTAAACATAAATTGGAAGTGCACGAGCAATTCGTGCATCTGAATTGTACAATCCTTTGTTCGAAACTGAATGTAACATTCGAAACAAAATCGTTTAAAACTATCTTTGACATGTCGATAGTGGTGTGTGTTTGACAAAAAGTCTGTTAATTCACTTACAATTTATAATGGATTAAGAACATTAATAACACGAAGAAAATGTCATTAATTTATTTTTTTATAATTATGATTAAAAGCAAAAACTTTAAAATTTTCTGATATCTTTTTATCATTAAAAATGTTCAGGATTTTTTATGGGAATTAATTTTTTTTCTTGTAAAATCAATATTTAAAAACTTTAAATATTATATACCATTTACTTCAATAACCCATCTTCGGTTATTTGGATTGAAGTAAAATGGGCATTAAAAGTCATAATATTTTACAGTAAATGTTAATGTTTCAGACCATCTTTTACATAAATATTTCGAATTCCAATATGAATTCGTAGTTTGCAATGCATTTTATTACTGTAGAAAAAAGGAGTCCATTATATTATTACTTTATTAGAATTATTATTATTAATATTATTATTATTATGCCTGAATAAGTGAAAATGCATTTTAAAAACGAACAGCGGATAAATATCGGATTGTGAGTTTTGTAGAGAAAATTAATTCGCGACTTAAAACAATACCAAACGTTGCAAATATATACTGTGTTTTTCAGTTCGAGGTTAGAATATCACGAAAATCTACAGTGATGGCACGATTCTGAGGTCGGATTTGAATTCAGTGACCCGAAACTCTTTGGAAAAATAGAGTCTGATATCGGATTTTTCAAAATGTCCGCCTTTATTTTAAATGCAGCCCGTCGAGAAACGAGTCTCTATGTTATATTCACGGAAATTAAAATTAATTTTGAAACAAACTATTGAATTTCGCTGTACACACATCAGAATATAGGCAATTTCACACTGGACCTCGGGAATAATGTTGAAATCCGCGCGTGCAGAAACCCATGCATATTATTAATCCACACGTGAAATCAATACAGTAGTATACAGAAAATACGACCGCGACATCGAGGAAAGGAAAATTTTCAATGCTATATGAACTTTTATCAATTTCGAATAATTCTATAAAAATTATGAAAATTTTTCAAACTTATACTAAAAAAAAACACAATTTTCGTTAATAAAACAATAACTTTCATTAATAAAATATTAACGATGATTAGTTCAAACAATTTCTTCAATTTCTGAATAAAACAATCTAAACGTATCAGAAACATATTCCTGGTGTAGTCTTAAACATCAAAAATGTACTTTTACATATTTTGATCGTTACCGATTTCGATTTTTAAATTCCGCCTGAACTCTAAAAATTATTTGAAATCGCGGAATTAAGTCGTATAAAAAAAAAAAAAAATTATTGAATCTTAAGGATTCGCCATTTTGCATTTTGAAAATATTGACCTTTTGTTCGTATTCATTGATGTTCAAAACTATACGTATAAAATACCAAATGGCAGGTTCGCTTCCAATAAAACGCGAAATGTAAGGCACTTACGCTTTTAGGTACAGGGAGCCTCCATTTTGATATTCGAAAATAATGTCCATCGTTTCCAAAAATCAGAATAAGTCACCCTTAACATTTAATAACTTATACTGTATATGATTTAACTATATATTCATATAAACTTGAAAAATTTGAACATGACGGAAAGCTGCGACTTTGAATAGGGGCCATTTAAAAATCGAAATCGGTAAAAATCAAAATATATATAAAAACAAACTTTTGAAATAAAGCCATCGGTAATACGTTTCTGATAAGCTGGACCTTGAAAATCGCGATGGAACAAAACAATTTTACCCAAAAAAATGGGACATTCATTGTATATTTAAAAAAAAAAGTAGCGAAAAAGACGTTTTTCGATAATTTTGCCTACACCATTGGATCGAGCAACAATAACACACAAATTACAATTTCACTCATTTACGTACGTCTTAAAATTTTCATGTAATTAGTTTAAACATATTTTCGGTAGACGAAATTCTGAATATATCAATTTTTTCTTTTATTTCAGGATCGCGAAATTCAAAATCCTCCAAGTTCGGAGATTCGCCCGAATCAAATGAAGTTTAGACATTTTTCATCTGCCATATTTAATCCGCCATTTTGAATACTTAAATTCCCTGCAACATTTCAATGTAATACTTCTCCATAAATGTCACGTGTTACGTAAATGTTGCATAGTTGTTATGCAATTGTTACATAATTGTCAAAGTCGTGCTTGCCGGGTTGTGACTTCAGAACCTCCATCACCTCGAAATCACCTCCAAAACCACCACATACCAAGTTTCATCGATATTAAATAAAGTTTACACATTTTTTTTTCCTATATATCGACGCACAACAAAATTTGTACTCGAAGAACGAATGATTAAAAGTGTAGGTACTTTAGCGTGCTTCTACAGTGACAAAATGTTTCGCCGGTGCAATTAAGCAATAAAAATCAGCACCCAACGACTTGCCTAATTAAATTTCAAGTAATTCCAACTGGAACGTAAAATACTCGGACGAAAGCTGCGAGATTATCGCGAAAGCGAAGATCACCGCAGTTTCCCATATAACGCGAATGAGAAAGGGGACATTTGTCGCGTCGAGCTTCTCATTAAATAAGTTTTCAACTCCCGTTAATTGCTTCGACAGTCGACAAAAAGGAGCTCGTTCCCAGCGAAGAGACTTCCTCCTTTAAAAAGGTAAATTGGAAAATAGTTTTCGCGATGATTCGTCCGGCGATAAGCGATGCCGGACGCGAGTGACTGCTCATTGACGCTCCGAGAGAGTATCGTTAATTAACGCGCGTGAGGGCCAGCGGGGTGTCGGTCTTATCGGAGAATTTTCTGATTGGCCCCCTCCGATTAATTTCCTGCTGCATCCCGAAACAAGGGACGCAAAGCGCGGGTCTTCGAAGGGTGATCGACGGGGGGAGGGGGGAGTAGTAACAATCGATTTTAGCTCCACTCGAATATTCCGCGCAGCCCAGATTTTCGCAATTTCGAGGTCATGAAGTCGTGTTTGTCAATTACTTTGCTGATACGTGGAGTACTTCATTTTCCAAAATTTCCTCTGCACGAAGAATCCTGCACCTCGATAAAAAGTTGCAAGATTTTCCCGTGATTCTTGACCAACGCTCCGGTCCCTTTGTGGTTAGCTGTCGGAAAGATGTTTGAATGACGAAAACAAGGATGACCGAGAAATGCCCTTCTTTCCGCCCTCGTTGTAAAATATTACTAATTCCCTCCTCTTTTGCATGTCTTGTACTTCAGACTGTGTCCTTATTGTTTCCCTCGATAAGGCCCTGAATGTCGAAAAATTGAGTTTCAATCTTGATGGTCAGTTCGGTCAGTTCTATCTGACCTACTTCGTTTTATCGTCCCTCGTCGACGGATATCAGATTTATTTCAAACTTGCGAAAACACAGCCGTGTCTTACCGACTCGTCTCTCGAAAGTTTATTATTATTTCTTAAAAAGGATCTCGGGATCTTTTGTTTCGGCACGAAGTCAGAATTTCGCGGAGATTGAGCGGACGACGTTTTCAGGTCGTAAATGTAAGAAAATAAAGAATTTATAACCGCGGAATATGAAAGGCCTGATAACGAGATAGGAAGATCGCAATAACGAATGAAAAGGACGTTACGAACAATAAGGAGTCCGTGATGCTAGGAGATATTGAAGCGAAAGGAAACGGACACGATAGAAGAAACGGCGGGCGGTCGGGACGTCGCGCCGTAAACCGAAGTACCTTTGGTTTCATTTTCATACTTTATTGCGTTTACGAGGGTGTTGCTTTTCAATTCCATTTCAGCTTTTAACAGCCCAATTCTCTCTGGATTCTGATCATTCTCGTAGGCCGGACATCGGGTATCGCGAGTCATTTTTCCTTTGTACGTCGATATTTAGAATTTTGACTTTTCTCTTAGAACAAGGCCATCGTCAGCCCCTACTCCCACATACATTGTACGTTCCATTCAGTCGTCCGACGGATGTTTCGCGATTTGTCAGCAACAAATTCATCTGGGTTGCATCTGCATTTCTTTCCTTTTAATTTTTGTTTAATGTCACTCTATAGTAAGATTGTCGACTATCAGCAGTTAATTTGCAAAAACCATCAAGAGACAAAGAGTTAAAAGGAAGTCACTTCTCTTACATTTTACGATCTATTCCCTCATCGATAACACGAGTAAATATTGTTTTTAACTCAACGATTAAATTCACTTGCGGTTCTAACATTTCAAGTATGCGACAAACGTTTCGTTACCATTTTGCATGATTGGTCAGAATGAAACAATGGCCTGCTGCATAAAATATGTCGCTGTAAAATGTTTTATTATCGTATGATTCCCATTTGACGGCAAAACAATACTCGATATTCTTTCGTTCGTCTTGTTGTTCGGTTTCACATCGACACACGATCCGTGCAGCCTAGATTAGCCGTTGAATTAATGATACCCGCAATCCAGTTCATATTTAGATGTAAAATAGTTATTCTGCAAGTTGTATCACTTCGCAGAAAACAACTTCGAACTACTTACTATTGTAAACGACATAAACTGCATTTATATAAAAATTACTTGGACTCTATTGCTTCATTTGTAATAGTTTCTGCTTGTTTTACAATACTTGGAAACCATTGATTGAAATATTACCGTGAGAGAGGGTGATAGAGAGAGAGAGAGAGAGAGAAGTTAATTATTTATATTGCAGGTTAATGTATAATTCAGCCCAAGATGTCGATTCTGCATTATTCACATTGTTAGATTTATCAATTTTAATTTTAAATGAAGGTGACACGGTTTTCTCTTTGTTTCAAACTAAATTTCACTTCGTACAACTTGAATTTCACGTCATACAAATCGAAAATTATATACGATATACCTATATATAAGTAACTTGACGAAGGTAATTCAAATTTTATGATGTCTTAAACCAGAGAGTTGATTCTTTCGAACGAGGTCGCCATTATGATACAAATGCTCCGACAAAAAGTCGTCCGCCATATTCCCGATTATAGGACTGGACATCCATTATTCGTCCAATGGACAAGCGAGTCTAGGCGTCTCTTATTAATTCATACGTACCTGGACATCCAACGTACGTCTGATTGTCCTTCATTCGTCCAGTGCTAATTGAAACCTTATATTCTTGATCAGCAACACCCCTCAGAAATATCAAAAACCATTCTACATTTAGATGCCTGTAATTGGAGATTAATCTCTGTTAACTTGGTTCGGGAATATCGACGAAATCCTCAAACTCGGTAACGTTAACGATCGATTTCTCGGCGACGAATAATTATTGTCAGGTGACCTGCTGGAAAAAAAAAATTACCTCGAGATGTCTAATGACCTCAAATATTTATAGAACGTACCATTGTAAACGTTTGGTCTAGAATATCTCGAACAAACCTGACGTCCTGGATATAGTTTGGTAATGGTTCAGAAGACCAATCAAATTTTATGAATC
The DNA here is from genome assembly GCA_030522945.1 of Trichopria nigra. Classification (NCBI taxonomy): domain Eukaryota; kingdom Metazoa; phylum Arthropoda; class Insecta; order Hymenoptera; family Diapriidae; genus Trichopria; species Trichopria nigra. The sequence continues at coordinate 18,498 of JAPYZR010000479.1, read as the reverse complement.
CCCAAATGGCGCAAGTACGTAACAATGGACGTTTAAACATAAACGACTATCCGAATAGACAAAAATTGAATTTGCATTGATCGTCCGATGTACGTGGGGGTCTGGATCTCCATTATTCGTATATATCTGGGCGTTCAATTTTCGTTCATCGTTCCAGGTCTCCTGATCCCGCCCGCCGATGGAACCGAAACGATACAGTTGGAACCGCAGAGAATGCAACGATCGAAGGAAAAACAGAACAATGCGAGCGCTAAAATAGACGAACAAATTAAAAGAGGGTAAAGGCGAGACTTTAAAAATAGATAACTCTCGCTCGCCGATTCGCTCGACTTGACCGATCGATGGGACGCAGTTACTGAGTCAAGGTGAGCCACCGCAGTTTTCACTGTTTCCGCCTATATACACGTATGATAAACACGCCAAAAACGCTGATCTACGTATGAAGGAAAAGTACGACTGAAACGTGTCGGATTTGTATGCGTGCAACTTGCGGGGATGCCGCCTCGTCTTGGTCGGGCCAGGCTGGAAAGTTTACCATGGGTTGCATCGTAAATTTGGGATGCGGTGTACTCTTCGTGACAGAACTATTATCGGACGGCACCGATTACCTGTTATTGATCGTCCAGTTTGCTACTCGTACGGGACGGGAAATTTTGTGTGCGGATTTTCAGACTGGCGAAATCCCCGTGCGCCTGCGCGCTATTGCGAAAGAACAACTTCGATCCGCTCTCGTGCAAATATACTGACTTACGTAGATATATCATCTACTTTGATGTACCGAAGTTAAGGCGGAAACAGAATTCCGACGATTGCTCTCGAAGCGACGCGTAAAGTAAACAGGAGATTGGGCAATAACCGATGAAGGAAAGTGAAAAACCCAAATAAGTAGCGTCATTAGCGTCGTTTTATTTATGGTACGATTACCATCGACGGGTTGAAGGCATTTAAGAAGCAACTCGATAGCCACGATAAAAGGTATTCGAAAGTTAAAATCATTACTGTTCATCGAATATAAATTCCCAAGTACTTTCGGCAATTAGACTCGGAGGCACGCGAACTCTCGGACATCGATTTCCTACGGCTGGCGATGATTTGTCTTTGAGAAAGAACGAAATTCCCACTAACTATCCAGACGGAGATCGCTCTACTGTTCCTCCGGTCGCGAAAACTTTTAATTGGAGTTCTCGCAGTGACTGCCTTTTGTGTGCGTGCGCGAAGCATCCCATTGCAGAAAGTGCACGATCGTGGTGCGCGTGAAAAACTCGACGTTTTATTAGATCGAGACCGTAAGAGGCGACATCTAAGAGTGACTCTTTCAGTGGGAAGAAACGAAACGCGAGTTTGAGAATATTGGAAAAGCGTGCCTGGTATAGCGTTCACCTCGAGTAATGCATCGCCTAGGCGTTCTGTCATTTACTACCGCGGAAATTTCACTCCTGGAGTAGGAAAAGCCTTCTCCGCGGAAGGAACAATTTATTCCTATCGTTTGCGCTTTTTGTCTCGGATATATTCTTCCCGAAAGTTCAAGAACATTCCGACACGTTTGCAAATCAATAAACATCTAGCGATAACTTTCCAATGCTGGGAAGTAATGCGATTCCATTAGCAGTTTTCGATATCCTAAATCCTCTCCGCAGTGAATTTAAAATACGTATTTACGATCCTCCACGAGGAAAAACGGCGACTGCAATTTTAGGGGATCCGAATCGATTCCTTAATAAATTACTAAACTTGATCGAAGCCGTATCATTATAGATAGGAGTAAGGCATTGTGAAAAGTATTCAAAATCATACCTCAAAAATGCTCAATAGAAGCGCGGATTCGCCCTTTCTCAGCTCGAGGAATCAATTGATACTGTCGGCTCTTCTAAACGTTACGCATAAAAGTGGCATTTTCATCGGTACTGAGGTTATATCATCCATAGATTTCGTTTTCAATGCGAATCTCTTTTTCGTGTATACCAATCTTGCACGTTCAGGATGACTTGTCGCTTCGGCTCGTGACGCGGTAAAAACTGCTGAATCCACCATCGTTCGCTTTTGCTGATTTATCTGGCCATTAATATCAATGTAATTCATTTTTCCACGCACTTCTTTTTTTTTTGGTGCCACGGCGTCGTTTTTATAGTCGTATCCAATTATCTCAAGTTTAATTGCTCAGAAGTTACATTATCGATTATTACCGTACTTAATATCGATGTATATAGAGAGGTGAGCATACTCAATTTAGCCGAGAAGGAGACTTTTGAAAAGCACCAAATTAAGCGGTCAAACATCTTCTTTCCAAAGGAGGTACAACAGGAAATTAATTATTCAATTATCCGCAGCTCAGGATAGATTGGACGAATTGGCCGCTGCCGTCCAGCCTAAATGAAGAGCACGGGGACGGAGATTAATGTTGGCATGAGATAAATCTCACCTGGAGTCAGTTTCAACTTTGCGTTCAGCTCGTTAAAAGTATTAGGAATTCGTTCGAGAGGGGCGAGATTTTTCACGGACGTCGGGTTACCGTCACTGAAGTGAGGGCTCGAATAATGACGTTAGCCGCAAACCGAGGTAGGCTGTGAATCTGGGATCGTGCGATTGTCATAACTGGCGCAGTAGTGTTCGAGGGAAGGGGACTTGAAGATTATCACCACCGCCGACTGATGGAATACTAGGACAATGTCATCTGTGGATCTGCGGTGGCCAACTCACCTCGGCTGAACCGCAATTTGTCACGTTACGTGAAACTTCGTTATGCGATTGAGGTAATTGTCGTGCTGGACATCTCGGTTCAAATGGACTTGGTTTTTGGTGATAGTAGTGTTCCATTAGAAAGGATTAACAATTATAGAATCTTTTTTAGGCGAATGTTAGTGCTTGATTGACTGGACTGGGTATTGCCAAATTCCAGGTTCTACAGTGTAGTCTATCGGAATACCCCTTAGGAATCCGTAGCAAAGTTCTTGGATCACTTTCAACCAGTACGGAAATAGCTCAGTCCAAAATTACAATAGGTAATTAGTTCTGAAGTATCGTTGAATGTATGCCTCTGGAGGGTCTCTCGGAATCCCTCCAGTACTTTCGGATCTGCACACTTTTGATATCACCGTCGGGATATCGCACCGTTGGGTAATGGAGCGATTCAGACCTCCGACATGCTCAAGTGCCTCTGAGCCGATCTTCGGCATCTCTGTAATCCCGTATCTCCGTCATAGTTCTGAAGCTCGGGAAGATCGCCCCGATGTTTATTCCCGTCTCCGCTTCTGAATTACAAGACAACAGCAAAGGCCTTTATATTCTTTCGATTATGCGCCAAAGAAATTGGCGCATGCAAATTCGCCCCATAATCCCTAAGCGGCTAAAAGGGAATTGTTACTTCATCGTGTTCAAATGAGCGCCAAAAAGTAACAAAAACCATCATCTGCATAAAGCTGTTTCACGTCATTGTTGCTTATATACCTGAAATCTTACGACCAATAATAACACGAAGTTCTCTCTAGCGATCTAAGGAATCGGTTATTTCCTTAGAAGCGATGTGAATGATGGAGATGTACATTGTATGGTCTTCGTACCAAGCTATGCACCATGTCCGCCGTAGTCGGTGCGGTAAGCTGCACTACAATACCTGCTCCAAAGTGGTATGACCCGAATAATGCCGCTACCGCAGGCTTTGCATCTGTCCCGTCACTTAAGGTGTTTTGGAGATCGAACTCGAAAGTTTTCCTTACTATACGTATAGTATAGCTTAGTGAAACGTTCGGCGACAGATTAATGCTTCACGATCAACGACGTAAAACAATTTTACATAATTTTCCTCTCTACTTTGATGTACTTAAGTGCAACTCAGTAGACATCAGCGTACCATTTTTATTGTAATATGATGTCATACCTCTCCATGTATTCTGTAATCTTTACAATTTACAACATAAGGTACCATTTTCGGCATACACCAGGTTCTATCACTGATCAGTATCACACGGATAGGACATATCGTATCGTCTGACACGGTGGCCATGCCGGGATGAGGAGCTAAGAATCTCGAATAGTTTCTAATGATATATACTAATAGGCCGTTAGATAGTACCTAACATTTCTAGCGCCAGGCTTGCCACAAAAATTTTAGCATGTACCCTACCTATGTGTTACAGATCAGTGGACGTTACGTTCCTAGTGGGAGGGCATCTGCATCTATGGTGAATACAATGGGTCTCGTGATGTGTAATAGGTACAACAAAGGTTGTATCTTTTCATTGTCTTTATTCTTTAGTGCCCGGGTGGTGCAGAATGGTGCACACTTCACTCTCCTGTATGACGGTACAAAGTGGACTGGAAATGAAGAAATTCTAAGCGTTGTACAAATGAAATTCTTCCTTCTTGACAAAATGAGGTTTACAGGAGTCGTCAAACCAAGTTACAGTCATTACAAAGTAAATATACCAGAATATATATATATATATATATATATATATATATAATGTATTTATATGAAGATTGTCAAGTATAAAATTTGCGGGGGATTATTGGAAGTTTCAAAATGTATTAAAAATTAACTTCTCCATTAATACTAGCGAGCATGTAATTTCAAACTCTGTACAGCAACATCGCGAACCGCAAAGTTTAGGTAGTAAATTTGTTTCATTTTTGGTAAATATGAAGAAGGGAAATGACTGTAAATGTACCCAACGAGGTTTAAACAGCAGGCGGTACGAAATGCAACGCTGAGTTAGACTCAAAGGGAATCAGTTCCTGACACATAATATAAGCCACGCAGGCCAGTAATGTAAGAGCGCTACGTACGCCATTACAGTGATGGAAACTACTTGTGACTACTCCCGTTACTGGTAAGTGCTGTAATTTGTCGACAGCCAAACGAGCGTACCTACTTGTGGGGTGGAAATTCACGACTGCGCTGCATACACGTGTATGCGCGTTTCGTCGCAAATGTATGCAAATTCGGCAGTGCGTACTGCGTTGATAAAGAAAGGTCCATGTTCGCGATATTGCCGAGTGCACGTTTCTACATTTTATTTGCATTAAATTACGAAAGCGGAGTCAAGCGAGAATCGATGTTGTTGTTACGCACACCTGTTACCCCAACGTTGTAAATAACAAGGGTATTAACGATTATTTTGCCTTTACGCGCCCACGAGGATTTTTAATTTCTACTTCTTCCAGGGGCTTTAAAATAAAATTAAAAGTATACTTTTACAATTACATTTCCTTGGACGTTCCTCTGGGTTTTCCGGAAAGCTGTTCATATCGCATTCAACAAAGGAAACCGGGAGGTATATACATTCGTGTTTATGTCATAATTATACTTTGAGAGTTTCCAGCAAACTGACGCGGTTTTATTTTTCTGAAGATTCGATTCCAGGTAGATTTTTCAGTTTTATTTTAGATTCACTGGCATGACTAACTTTGATCAAATTACATGCCGAAAGTCACAACGCTATCAAGAATCGCACCGAAGCGGTTAAATTAAACCGATTGCATTATATCGAATCACTTTAAGCAAAGTCCGTTAGTCACGCAACGCAATTCGATATCCGCAATTAAACATCATTGACCGTGACCAGAACATGGAAGTGTGACCTTCCTTCTCAGAGTATGTCGATTTTTCATTTTTTTTGTTCTCGAACTATTGTTATCGCGCAAACTTTTTTAAACTGAAAAAAACTTGACTATGCGGATATACGATAGGGTACTATCGCTTACATAGAAAATACTGTTGGCCATGATATTGCTTGGAATAATTTGAAAAACTCATTTACGAAACGCCATATTTGCACCACCTAAAGTAATGGAAAATCAAACTCACCTCTGTATCGTTCCACAATATATGCAGCCGGTTACTTCTTAATATGTTGGGACTGTCGTTGATATGTTGGACCGCGAGCTGAACGGAGGGCATTACGCCACGACCTACGTGACTTTCTGGTACGTGTCTCCCGTATGGGAAAAATCCAGCGATGTACAAGTCGCGCCTCCTTGAGACTCCGACGCTCAGTGGCCTTTGACCGCCGCACGTCAAAATAGCGTTCAAAAACAAAATGGCCACCAGGAGATGCGCGTGGCGCCACCGTCGTTGGTGGCGCTCCCGCATCGCAGCCGCCATCTTGTCCGATGACCGCCCGGCAATGTACTCAGGATCTCTCACCGAAACGGCACCATCAAACGTCGCGGCTTCACTTCCATCTCAACTCGCGCGATCGCACCGGTCGATATATTATCTCATCGTACGACGAATCGCGAGCGTTCCTTCGGTTCCAATCAGGCGATTTCGGCTTCAAACATCATTTCGTGACTTCCGGCCAAGTTTGAAGCAAGCTGAGCTTCACTTCCCATTAAGAATCTCGCGAAATCTCTTCATCGAACGGATAGCGGAGAAGCGATGTAAAAATACTTTGCGCCATTTTTCTGAGGTCATGGCGACTATCACGGACGCTGATTGCGATAACTTCCCGATCGCTGAATTATTCGAATCTCAAGACTTTGATTGACACGCGAAAACTCGGCAGTAAATATCCGTTGCCATTGCCATGCGAAAACAAGGTCTCGGTTGTAGGAAATCCGTTGCCGTGAATTTGACCTTAGAAACTTGCAAATTCGCCGTCCCCCTCCTTCTCCTCCTTCCTATCGATCCTGTAACAAGAAAATTGCAACTTGAATTTGACGGATAGCATTTTTTTAAATCTATTTTCATTTATATGCATATGAGTATACGAATACATTTTCACTACATAATTTTTACACTCTCGTATAATAAGGCGAGCGATAAGAGGAACGCAGCTGGTTACCTCGAAAGCTTCGTCATTTTTACGAAAGCGATCCTCTTTGCACCTGGTAGGATTATGTCATCGATGAAATGTTTTTAGTCTACCTACATTTTTTAATGTTGTAAAAAAATTGTTAATCTACTTACGGTGAGTTACGCATTATAGATAATAATGTATACAAGTAGACGCGCTTTAGATCATAACAATAGCACCGGCACCAGCAATACACGGGGAGTTATCGCATAGCAGTACTAGGTATAGTTAGCAGAGCGAGCAAAACTTAAAGTTATATTTCTAAATGTGGGCGTAGATTGGCCAAGATAATCGATGATAAATTTTCGTGGATACTTGATATGAGCCTAACTTTGGCTGAGCTTACATGGGCTCAGTATTTCAATACCTACCATTTTAAATCACATTTACTTTCCTCGTTGATGTAAGAAGCGTTACTTTGCTGTCATAATATCTTTTAAAAGATTTTAGAATAACCAAAATGCGATCCCACTAACGATGTAACCTTATTTTACCACCACTCTATCTCGCAGGAGCATTACTCCGAGATGGAAACTATCGTTGTGCCTTTAAAGTAGCGCCAAATAAAAGTACGTCCAATTACGCATTTTAACACCTAACTATCTGAAGGGCCTTTTCATTACCGCAACTTGCGGCACTTAACGAAGGTTAAACCCCTGGTAGAGTACGCTTGGAAAACTCTTCTTGCTGGTGAATGTACTTCGATTATTATTAAAGCAGCCACGTCCATTTAATTTAAGGGGTAAGAACACACAAATTTTATCTCGTTTAAAATAAAATCGCCTTCCAACTATCGAACGATATTCGCCGCAGTATCCCTCTCAACTGGATTCCACTTAATCACCGCTTGGATTAAATGACGTTACTAATTGCCATTGGGAGAAGTCCATGATCCTCGGTCACCATAGCAAACGTGCTTTCAGGAATAAAGAAGAAAGTCGACCGACCATGATCCTAGTCCCATTGACGAGTCACTGAACCAGCATCGATTAATCGGTGCCGTACGGATGCAGCATCCAATTGCGTCATTCATATCATCAATGGCGAGATAACGGCCGCTCGATATAGTTATATTTGGAACTTGTAAAGTACTGAAAATCTATCTCCTTTAACTGCGCCCCCGTCCACTGTGTCGTATCGTCTTAACCGCGAAGCATCGCGTTATTCGTCTATCGCAATCGGGAAGTGGGATTTATCGTAGGAAATGACTAGTGAAATCGCGCAATCGTGTGTAGCGTGCAATTCCGGCCGTCGCCGCGTTGCCGTTAGTGACAGTGTTGCGAATATCTTTGCATCAACGACTCATTTTTCTAGCATCACGTGCGGGAGCTCCATTAGATATGCGACGACAGATCTAAAGACGAGTCGCGTTTCACCTGTAGCCGCGAGTCTACGGCGACGTCGACCGGTGACAATCAAAGCAATATAACGACTCATTCAGTATTCATGGTTGACCGTGCCGTGCCAAGGTCAAACCTTGGCATAGTAACATAATTTTAGACAGTCGAGACATCACGCTAGCAAGAGTCGAGGGCTGTTCGAGCGTGTTTCCTTCTCACCTGCGACTCGACGACGGCCGATCGATATTCGCAGTCGAGGAAGCCGATCGTTTTCGAGTTGGCGGATATGTAAACGTGTAACGCGAAACGGCCGACCAGCACGAAGACGACTTTGACAATCGAGATGTGCAGAAATATTCGCAAATGCCGCCTGATTCGACACAAATGCCCTTCCCGCACGATACGTCGAAAGGCGATCGTTTTTTCATTTGCGATTAAGCCTACCGCTTTTCCCTCGTTGCTTCGCGTTCCGATACGTATTCAGATTTCATCACGCGATACGACCTTGCGATTGGCCTACGTGTGTACGCGTTTCATGAATTCCACAACGGAGGCCAGGCGGTAATTATGCGAGATAAACTTTGCGCAATAACACAACATACTGGAATATTCAAAACAACGCTCTTCCTGAACTTGCAATTTCTTTCAGATAAGCGGGACATGCGAAAGCTCGTTAAATTCGCGGAAACAAAAGTGGAATGCGAACGGTCGAACGTTAGATAGTTTATATCGTTTGGGTCAACCTATCGATTGCATTCCAGACGGGCCGAGTAGACTGCTTCTGGAAGTGTGATTGTGCATTGTGTCGTGATTGAGCCATTGTTCCCGGCCTCAATGTGTGCGGCACTATTTCATGATTCCAAAGGGCCACGGTTCCACTGCCTAACAATGAGACTATATATAACTCGATGTAGCTCATACAACGGCCCTCGGCGAAAGAGTCATTCGGGAAATTCAAATCATACGTTGGATCTCGGACATTTTCGGGCTTAATTTCGATTGTTTCGTCTGCGTTTTATGCTTTAGTACCAACACGGCCTCTGGGCTATGACATTCCTATAGAAGAGATACCTGCATTGGTTTGCCAGTTATTATAAAATTTGTTGCTCGGTACATCCGAATGAATTCTTGGAAAACTTTGGAATCTAGTTTAATGAATTCCTTCGGGATAGTTCGTCGTAGATTCTAAACTCCTACATTCTTGCATGATCTTCAAGATCTACTGATAGGAATCCGAGTCCATTTGTGTTTATTGTTCGCAGGGATTTATGGGCAATTCGATCTTATAGAACATTCGCTAGGCATTTCGATGGAATTCAAAACTCTTCAATTCATACCTACGGAACCACGTAACTTGAACGATTGTATAATTTTTAGATTATCCGATTTTGTATGTTAAGTCTTCAATCGGTCGTATGCACTGAATGAAGTTTTACTGGGCATCTTTCTTTTCCTCAGACGTATCTTGAAGGTTGCACTCGACATCAAGGGGCACAGACGCGAATTCGTCGCTATTCTTTTTAAATAAAAATTAATCAAAAGTTTCGACTACTTTCATTAGACTTTACGCCCTTTCAAAACATCCGCTTTATGAACTGCATAAAACTTGATGCACGTACGCATCGTGAGTTATTTTACCAAGTCGGCTCCGCATAGTTGCAGCTCCGAGCAATAAAGTGTACATCAGAGTTAAAATACATATCCAACATATGTTCGCGTTACGAGCTTTAATCTCTGAAATAGATTCTCCATTGCGCCATAACCATTACAAACTTCTATCGTAACCGTTCCGCTCTCCTGGCGGGGTTTTCCGGCCGTTATTTTCGTTGTTGAAAAAAATACGCGGTGCACCATCTATAAAATATAACTTAAAATTAAACAAAAAAGAGGAACTACGTGAAATGCTTTTACGAAACGCACATATTTTGTGATTTTTACATCACTTTCATTTCGAAATTATTACTTAAACCATATTTGAAAAAAAAAAATAACGCAAAACTTGTCCAGTTGTTTCTTTCCGGGTTTACTTTGCCATTTTTAGTAGCCGCAACGTCCTCGGACCGTAAAATCCCTAACTAGGCGGAAGTGTTTTTGAAAACTTGTTACACACCGCTCACGCTCGCGCGAATGCGATAACGGCGTGGAGGTGAAAATGGACATCTCTGGAAAGGTTTTCAGCGTCCTGGTCTACCGCAGTACAGGTCGCAAATGATGTGGTTTATGAAAGCTTAAAATTCTCGTGCGGCTGGATTAATTTTAAAAGCTCCATTTTCAGAATTCATCTGTTTTTTTTTTTCTGTTTTTCAGACAGTCGAATGACGTTACGCGTTACGGAGACTTTGGCGGTCACGGTACGCCCTAGCCCTGTCATTTTCAAAAACTATCCTGCTAAAACCGTTATCACCAATGGGGACAAGGCGGAATTCTTTACAAAATTGCTGTTTCACGAGCTCATTCGACCGAAAGATACTTCGGCGCGGCGTAATCTCGCAATTTTGCCGCCTCCTATACATTTTCTTTCCCAGCGAAAGAATATCTTCAGGGAAAATTCCTTTGATCGTGTTCAGGATTTCTCGTAAGCTCGGGGATCATGTCGAGGGAACAGGGTCGTTTCTGTTATCGAACTTCCCGTTTCTCGAATGATTTGCTGACCGACCCTCATCGAGTCGAAGACACTGATCGATCGGATTTACTGCTTAGCGATCCGACATTGCGTAAGTAATGCGGCATCTCTAAATACACGTGTACATTTCAGCCTCTGACGAGTTTTCGCGTTCCCCAATAAACGGGCAGCATCTGTTTCCAGCATTAAAATCGTACTTTTCATATCTACGTCGTAAAAGGGTATTTTGCGAACATTATTTTTCCTCACAATACCCGTAGAAGCAATACTTCTTGTAAATAGTCACAAAATTATGTAACTTTGATGACCTTTTCAGTCACTTGATTGTTAATTATTTATATTACACCGTTAACTCTAAGTGGAACGTTGCTCCTTTAATTCAAACCGTCAAACATATAGAGAAAAGTTTATTTTCAACGCACGAATGGATGGTCGGTAAGGTGTGTTATATGTTATCCCGCTTACCAGCTAAAATGCGTTATTCTCCCTGCTTTCTTGACGTTACAGGGTAACAGAATGCATTTATCGACACTACATGAATTCAAGGCATTTTTCAACTATATTCTCGTAACATTTCTCGAATTCTTCTTATGTGTGTCGGGCGTCTAAAAATTCCTTCAAAAGTATCCAAAACGAAACATAATTTTTTACTTTTCTCGGGTGAAACGTTGTTGCGACGGTGCAAAATCTAGTTTCATTATTTGTTGATAAGAAAAATGTCGTCAGACTCTAAATTCGGACGCAAAAAGAAACATTTCATTTCATTTTTCACAATTGATCCATTAACCGACAAATGCACTGACATTTACTTCGACTTCGCCGTTCATTTTTCTTATAATAAACGTGTGCAAAAATAGAAACGAAAGAAATCGTCATAATAAATGCATTATAACAACGTAACATGATAATAACACGTCTAATAATAACTTTAAATGGTGCAGAAATACAAAAATTAACATAATTCCAAAACTATTTCAGAAATGATCCTTTACCGGATGATCATTTTACACTGTCTCATAAGCCGTTCTAAATCTACTTCGCCCGTGCTTGTAGTATTTGCCGGAAAGTAGAGTCGCTTACAGACACATGTACCCATTTGCAAAGTGCACGGATGAAAGCACACACGTGTATGCATAATGACCATTATAATACTCAACGAAGGAAGTCCATTATTGAATTTCATCTTCGAAGTTTTATAACTTTATAGTCTCCATTATAGCGCGTTAAAGCCATTGCTTATGGCTATTTTGCAACTTACTCGGCGCGTTTCTGCCTAGGATAAAGAAAAACTCGGTTAACGTTCTTTTATTTTTTTTTTCCTTCGGTAAACGTTCGAATTTCCCGCCATTCCTCGGGGCTATTTGCGTCGGGCAAAGGCAAGCGAACGATTTTTTTAACTGCAAGTAAAATGCAAATATTGGAAAATGCAGTAACGGAACAAATGTTATAAAATTAAGTAATTGTAACGTTCTTTTGTCACATCAGAGTTTTATTTACTTTCTTTTTTTTTACATGACACAGTCAAAAGGAAATGTTAACTATGGCGAAAGCACACATTTTAATGTCCCGGTATTTCCAGAATCCTTTTAATGTTGGGTCCCCATCTACTTCAAAACATTAACCTGTAAACTTGGCATATAAAAATTTCAATTTTATCACAGAATTGTAATTTTACCGTATATTTTCTACTTGTTTTTCCCCCAATGAAAACCACTTTCAGAAAGTACGTTACACTTGTTGCGACAAAAGTCGAGTGACACTTTTACTCGCCTATATATGTAGACAATAAGCGATCACTGTGCGATGTACAGTTTCATGTAAAGTATTTCAAATTATTTCTTAATGAATTCATTAAATCACAGGCGGAGATTTAATTAAGAGGAAAGAGATGAAACGGCATATTTGCTATTAGTACATTTCAGATATATGTAAATTCGCAATAGTTTCGTAAAGTTGAGAATTGCATTAATTCGAAGGAGAATTTACTTTAACTTGTTATACTTTTCGTTAGAATTGTAACGTGGAAATATCAGTTATCGCTTTAATAGCATTGTAATTTATTCTGTCTTTTCTTAATCACAAAAAAAAAAACAACTTGTGTTTTTTCATTGTTATACTATTCAATCTAAATTATATATAGTTATAGAATATCTTCGATTTCTACAATATCTCCGGCACAATACGTGGACGTATAATACGTGTTGCATATTATACCACGATATAGTACGAAACTTGTTGGACCACGCTATTACAACAGCTAGCCAATTATTTTCGCCAATAACCTCATCAACCGATCCATAACTCGTCTGCCAGAAAATTATTATACTCCCCACGAACGAATCTTCGTTCGTGCGCCTAAAATAGTATTCTGAAACGCGACAAATGCGAATGACTCTAATGCCTCTTTCGACAAGTAATAATATACAAAAAAAGAAAGAAAACAGAAAATCAGAAACAATTAGGGAATCAGCAAACCTAATTCACTCATTTCTCTCCAGAATCTCGAAGGGACCTTTATGTCATCCCATTACATTATTATGTAATGCATTAACTTCGCGACGAAATTCTAATTAATTACTTGCTCAAGATGCGTAATTAATTACCTGTTTATAACGTCAATATTCCTACAAAAACAAAATTCTCATCAAGTTAAACACACATCCGCGTCCCGCATTTTGAAAATTATGACTGCGTTGCCTCTCGCTACTTCGCTTAATTAATCACATAAATAACCGACATTACCAACCCGAATTCTCATGCTTTAACTTAATAAAGAAAGAAACGGGCAATTCCACCTCGGGAATCCCACCAACTTTGTTATTCGCCTGGCGTGTGTTATCGAGAACCCGGAATAATTACGATCGTAATGCAGCCCTCGAACTGTTGCATTATGATCATGGCTCATTGAACCCAGTGGCTCGAGCCCTCCATTTCGAGCTCCGGCGCTTGATAGTGAATCGATGCGGAGGCGTTGGAAGGGCTAAGAGGCGACCGAACTCGACTTCCGGTTTGCCTACGGTTCACTCCGGTCGTGAAATTGGCATTTTTTCCGCACATACCTCCCCCATTCGCGTACCTTCGTAGTATGTAAGAGACACATGCGCCATCGCGTTTCATACCTCGAGCGACCGTCTATCGTTGCGTTTGATGAATGAGGACGTATCGATTTATGGTTTGACACACTTCGTCGGCAGATTCTATATGTGCCTTTCGCTCGCAACACGAGCAGCCGATCGGCACCGGAAAAATGAAGTTGCGCGATATTCTTGTCCGCTAAAAATACGCGAGATTGAGTCGAGACACCCCCCAGTAAGCTTTCGAGGCGTCGATTGTTTACGTCAATCCGTCTCAAATGGTATACCCATGTAGCATCCATGAATGCACATATAATTATTACGTCATGATTCTTACTATGTAATTTTTTTTTTTTTTTTTTAATGAAAGAATCTTATGTAGAAACCTCCTTTCCTGATCGATTAGTGGGATGTACTCGGTCCAATTGACTCGATATGTTCAGATATTTCATCTGAATTGATCTAGGATTTCCTGTAATATGATCTGGCATTGAACTGTTTCCAAGTATGAGAATCGTTCAAATATGGGTCAGATTTGAGATCATCAAATTTGGATATATTGTCAAAGGCAGAGGAAAGCAGTTCCAAAAGGGACATTTTCGAATCCAATTCCTTTCCAATGCCAGGAGAGAAATGCACAATATTGTTGAAAAAATAAGAAAATCACGAGAAACTCGAGGTTTAAATCAACAAATATTCCAAGACACCAAATACACAAATATCAATGACCGCCAAACGCCTCGTATTTCCGCATCTTGATCTAGGTGCATTGTCAATGTTGGGATTACAGCCGCAGCGAGGCGAGGAGATATCACAGAGTATCATCTATCTTGATTCGATATTTGTACGCAAATAACGTTACAAATCACTGCAAAGCGGCGGCCGTAAATCAAATTCATGCCCCGCGTCTCATCGATGCCGCGTAAAACAACGTCGATATCTAAGCGCCGCGATTTTTCTTCGTCTATGCCGAAATCATGCAGCTGGATATACATGGGGGTCTTTTATGTTTCCAGCTCGGGAATAAACGAAAATAGATTAGGTCGTATACCAGTCGAGCAAGCAGAATTCAAGGATGCGCCCGCGACTAAGAGCTTTCAGATCCAGCGATCGCGATTAAGATAATGTCTGTCAAGGGACATCCGACCAAGAAAAGCGGCTGCGAAATTTACCCGGGTTCGGGATCTGCCGTCGCTCGTTTCTGCCATCGATTCACTGTTATTCGCTTTTCATTCCAGATCGGCTGGCTTATTCCTACATCTTTTCGACTTGAATAAAATTACATCTAGGAACAAATATAACGGCCCATCAATGACCTCGCTTCTATCGGTTTGGACGATTTTACTGACGTACGTCAGATTTTAATCAACCAAACATGGTAAAATGTAAAATCACTACACAATCTGCAACCCACTGATCTATATTTTTGTTTATTATTTTTTGTTATGCTACTATTCAAGAAATATTTCAACAAAGATTGCGTTCAATTTCAAATACAATAATTACTCGACTCACCAAAGTGAAGACGGTATTCGTACAACTGCTACATCAAAAAGCAGCTGATCATTTCCTTCGCTTTCCATGTTGAATAGGTGCGTTTAAGCAATTTCCAATAACATTTCATTTCATAAAAGTACCTCCAATTCCGGAGCTCGAGACCCGCTCCGTCTTTCACGTGGAGGAAACAAATTTCTTGTTCGCGAAGCGGGCAAAGGAAAAGGCGTAGGAATTTTCATTGGAAAATGGAGTTTTCTTTGCACCTTTGTCGCGCTGATAGACCGTGAAAAAGTATTGGGAAAACGAGGAGTTTTGGACAGCGGCTATTTCCTCCAAGTTCGTGGAACTTTATGGCCCACGCGCTAACTCAGCCGCGGATACGCTTCTGAAACGATTCACGAGCGACACGTACGTACGTAATTTCCTGCGAGCCCCCGGGAGGTAAAACCGGCACGAAAGATAACGTGACGGTAAACTGACAATTCTGCAGGTTGCTCCAAAACCTTGCTGAATTTTGCAATAAAAAATCAGTCACTTTATGTACGAGTGTTAAGATAACCTTTACAAGAAAGGCCATTGCCTGCGGGATTAAATGATTCACAAGCGAGAAAGCTAAAGCTGGTTAAACATCGGATGAATGCTAAAATCGAAGTTAATAGTGACGTTAACGTATAACATCGTCATTCAATTATGCTATAAAAGAAAGTGTCGGGTGATATCATGTATCTGTTAAGTACTTAGTTACATTACAGTAAATACCACTTTGAACATAGAAGCATAGCATGGGTCAGCATCAAAAATTGAGATTACGAAATTAGGGGTTATTTTATGTTGGCAAATTTCTGAAAAAATGAATTAAAGTATGAACAAATTATTACTGAAAACGGTTTTCTTTCATCATGTCCAAATTTCTCAAGCCAAGAACAATTAGGAAATTCCATTATCAAAATTAATTACCCCCGCGAAATTAATTTTACTCCGACTCAAGGAATTTCAACAGTCTCCCCAGCCTTCGGCGAAATATTTGACGTTCATTCAACTTACACGTGGATCGTTTCTCATTCTAAAATGCTTTGCTTTTTCGTAGCTGATAATTTCGTGTTCTGAGAATTCTCGCGCTATGTCACCGTATTCATTGTTTTGAAAAACAAGTTAAACGTCTTTGATGTGTCCTGTGGAATTGCTGCTTTACGTCTCACGTGTCACATTCTTCCGGCAACGAGCCTTTATTCTTAATGATATTGTTCCCTTTATTCCTTCGGCCTCTACGGTCCTTTTTATTGTTGGATCCGTCGAGATTCCTCTGCTCTTCTTTCGTTCCATTCTTTTTGTCCCATTACAGAAGCGGAAACAATCCGTAGCGAATGTTGCTTATTTCCAGCACACGAAATATTACCAAAGGCACAAAAGCATCGCCCAAATTGTTTATTCGCTTACTTCTCCTTGGGCCCCATTGTCATATTTCGACTTCCTATTAGTATTCCCGAGTGCTTCAATTCACCCTTTATTTGACTATCATGTTGAAACTGCAAAGGAAGCACTGACAGTGATTCCCAACTTCCGATAATTACGTGCACACTTACTATTGTTCATTCATTCATTTATAATAGTGATCGCAACATTTCAGATAAGATTTTGTCACTCTCACATGGTTCACTTTTCCCCGGTGTACGTATCTTATGTATTCAGTAAATTGAAATAGTAACATCAAAACTAAAATTCCACCACGGTTGGAGTTAAGTTAATACTGAGAAAACTACTTAATTGTTATTGACATTGTTAGAATTAGTTTCAGCTCGACAGATGCAGGGGATATTTCGTTTGTTTCCGATAATTAACTCTGTTCTGCTTATTTTGCCATTAGTGTTTTCGTTATTGGCCCTCCGAATTCGCTGACGTTTCCCGTGTGTCTCGCATCTGAGCTTCGTTCGACTTTTGTTTTTCCAGAATACTATTTTCCTAGCTTTTCTTTGGGGTTTTAGAACTTCCTTCTTATACTTGGTTAGTTTTCTCTCATCTCGCGTTTCCTTTTAGGGAATATCGTAAGCAATGGCAAAAGTCCATTCCACTCTGTTATTATATGTTCCTCGTATCAAAATATATTCTGGTATATGAGACTGTATTTACCAATTGACCGGTAGGTGTTAATACTCAAATGATCTAGGCAGCTCGACTCTAATCTTGAACCAACGCAACGGTCGAATTTCGCTCCGGGGTTGGTAGTTGCATCACACAAAGCGTATAAACCAACTTCCCGGCAATGTGATTCTGCGCATCTCTACCGGGCGAGGCGTTTGTTGTCGACCGTCTACTTTCGTCCACCCGCGCTTCCGCTTGCCCGGCATTTCTCTGCGGTTTGGCCGAAAGCCAAACGTCCTTATGCCCCAGAGCCTCTGTAAACGAGTAACTCCCTTTCTTCGCCGCTCTACTTCTCTTCCTTTATTTACGAATCATCTACACTGAAACGGTCGAATCGTGATCCTGGCTTATCCCCCCCCCCCATCTTTCTATCTCTCTCTTTCTCTTCCTTTCTTCGTTTCACTCGCTATCTCCTTCACGCCCGTAATACCTGCCAATTTATATGTTGGCGGGCGAGGTTGCAAGAGTGGTGATATTATCACTAAACCGTCGCTGAGACACCACTGGACAACAATAAGACTCGATCGTAAGGCAGTCCTTTCCACGGGGTCGAAATCCCGCCGAGGGTTAGACGTAATTACACCCGACAATCCTTGGACTGGTGTGAGTGCACTGCTGAGACAGCGGTAAATGGAGACTCACGTTTTCCTCATCGACTTCCCCCGTTTTCAGAGTGCTTTCTTTGAAACTCGTTTTGGTCTTATAATGATATACCGTTCTTATTTTCATCCCTGTCTCATCATCTTCTGGTGTTGTTCTAGTTACATCTTAAAAATCCTCTTATTTGCTTCGTTGAAATTATACAGTCGAAGTTATTTTTAAAATTTCGATCTCCAATCTATTATTCAAGATTTCTCTACACTTTTAGCAAACTTTCATATTTTTCCGCCAGTTGTCGTAAGATTAATTTTATAGATTTTTTTTTTACTAGAAGTTTAGTTGTCAGACCAATAAAGTTCAGACTTAATTTACATAACGCTGGTCTACAAGAATTTTATTACCTTACAGTCCTTTAAGTATCGCAGCCAAAT
>JAPYZR010000478.1:0-34027 GCA_030522945.1 Trichopria nigra | reverse complement strand
TATATGTTATGTAAAATCACCGTTCCAAAGCGAAATTGCGAGCCCTTTGTTGTTGAGGATCGTTTGTTCCACGAAACGTTTGTAAACATGCACAGTATCCTTTTCGAAGGAATACTAATAATATTAAACGTTTGTAAACAAACATGCACAGAATCATTTTCGAAGTAATATACTATTTACTTCTTTTTATTTATTTATTTTTTTTTTTAATTAATCAGAAGTATGCATATTTGTATATATTATATGTACGTATTCGAATCATTATAGCTAGAGAAAAGAGTGGGTGGAATAGTTTCTGCGTGTTTACAATTAAAATTATAAGAATTTCGTTAACCGTGTGTTGAATTAAACGTTAACCGTGTGTTGAATTAAAATTCCCGCACACGTATGCGGGAAATCGCATTTCCGGCACTAAAAACAGTACGGGAAACACGTATTTCCCGCATACTTAGGAAAAATAATAATAAAGACTTCTATATTTAATAGTAAGTAATGCGTATTTGGGACATCGAATTATATTGTATTTTTCTATTGGGTAAATGAAAACTGCCATATGCAATGTGGCCATTCGTCGGGCACCTATACATTTCATCCCTAATGAAAATTCACTTGCAGGTTTGGTGGCCCTCTAGCGGTCGCCGCCATGAGAATATTCAAGAGTCGAGAGAAATGTCCGAGTTAAGTTTACGGTAATCTAAGATTTATTTTAATGGACACGTCTTTTAACTGCTTATCACGGATGATGTTTGGACACCCGGGAAAAAATTGATCAGATATAATTATATAAGATATCCCGGGAAAAAATGGATTCAGATATAATTATATCTGAATTATATATGGCTATATCTGGATAATTATATCTGAATTATATATGGCTATATCTGGATCATATATGGTTATATCTGGATCATATATGTTCCAGATATGATCATATATAATTGAGATATAAGGATATATGACCATATATATACATATATACTTATATCAGGTCAAAATCCGGATATACTTCCGATTAGGTTCCACCCCCGATTTTAACGGCACTAGCGTATATTTATGTATTTTGATGGGCTGATTACGAATATGACATAAATATACGCTAGTGCCGTTGAAATCGGAGGTGGGACCTAATCGGAAGTACACCCCAAAATCCATATATAATTATATATCGTTATATCTGGAACATATATGATTATAATCATATATGATCCAGATATAATCATACATGATTCAGATATAATTATATCTGATCCAGATATAATTATATCTAATCCATTTTTTCCCGGGATATTATATCTGAATCATACATGTTCCAGATATGGTCATATATAATTGCGCGATATAAAGATATATCACCATATATACTTATATCAGGTCAAAATCCATATATAATTATATATCGTTATAACTGGAACATATATGATCCAGTTATAACATCAGTTATAACTCCAGTTATGTGTTCCCGGGAATAATAACCCCATGAATAATGTATACCCGGGAAAAAATGGATCACATATGATTATATCTGGATCATCTATGTTCCAGATATAACACGATATATATGGTCATAGATCGTTATATCCCAATTATACATGACCATATCTGGAACATAGATGATCCAGATGTAACCATATATGATGCAGATATAATTATATCTGAGTCCATTTTTTCCCGTGTATATAGACAGCATGACCTAACCAAATATGAACCGAACTCAATTCAATTTACGAAACGACGATGTAGTATATATAGCGTTGGACAAAATAATTGACCACGTGATTGATTGGCGGAATTACGTAAAAATGGTAATCGATCGAGACAGCTTTCGCGATCGCGCGCGCCTAGCGTATGCAAATTATGCGCAATACGGCGGCGCGGCGTACACCTTTATATGTACACATATAGGAAAAACTCCGTATTCGCAACTCGTAAATCGCGCAGTCAGGGAAAGTTAAGCCTCGCTCATTCGCAGGCGGGCGCGAGATTAATTAGCCGCTCGCGTTACATATAAATCTCGAGGAATAATCGCGATTGCGCGTGATTCGGCAGAAAAAGCGCCGCGGAATTTCATATCCCATTGCCCGCGCATTCCCACAATCGCAATATATATGTGCGCGCAATGCCGCCGGTATGTAGATTCGCGCACACCCGAGCGCATCCATATGCATAAATGTATGACGATGCCGGAGTTCCTATTCGCCTATCTCACCGACGCGATCGTGCCGTTTCGCGCATATCGCGAGGAGAACGCTCCCCGTGCGTATGTGTGCGTGTAGATTTTCACGTGCGCTATACGCGCGTATGCGACGGGGTTTTCTTGCGTTTTTCCTTTTTATTATATGTATATATGCATGCGCGGCTTTTCTAATTCGAAGAAGGAAAGCGCGGCCTATTACGCATATGCACTGGCGCAATCATACGTTACTTCATTAGCTGCACGGCTCGTTTGCATAGGGCTGACATTAATTGCGTCGGTCTTTCTTCAGAAAGCATACACGTGGACTTTATGCGACACTATATAATCTGAAAGAAAAAAACTTTATCTGATGTGCAGTATTATTTTCAAAATATATTAGATAAATTTTTTTTTTTACATTTTAATATATAAATACCTAATAATTAACAGAGTATATATAGCTACTGAGCTTCCTAAATAAGTAATATAATTAAAAACAGAATATATATAAAATATAGATAAATTATCTTAAAATCTAAAGTATCATGTGTTTTCATTACAACCGAAACTATAGGTATCATGTTTATTTTTTTTCTCATGGAAATATTTGTGCATTAATATATATGCGATCATCAAAATAACGTATAATATCTAACAAGTATCTGTCGATTATATGATTATCTTAGATGGTTATTGCAGCGACAATTCATTACGCAAAATTCGTTTTAACATATTCAAAAAATTTAGTTCTGTTAAAATTTCTCACACGGCAGGTAATATTGCAGCAATATTGCAGTAATATTGCAATATTGCGTTAATATTGTAGAGAGATACCCCAGTAATATTGCTGTAATATTTAAGTATTACTATACATGAAGGATATGTCGCTCTATAATATTGCTGTAATATTTCAGTAATATTACGCGATGATATATAGCAGTGTAATATTATTGTAATATATCTGTAATATATCACCGCGGTATATCGCATCGAAATATTTCGCATTATTTCAAGAATATTACATTAAGACATATCGCAATGCAATATTGCAGCAATACTTCAGCAATATTTCATATAGTTATATTGTGCCACGATATTCCAGAAATCTTGCTGCAATATTACGGCGCAATATATCGATATATGGAATATTGCTGCAATATTTCTGCAATATTTCTGCAATATTTTAATTCCATATATCACACTCAAATACTGCAGCAATATTGAAGCAATATTACAATATCGCAGTAATGTTACCGCAATATTGCAATATTACGGAAATATTGCTGCAATATTTCCTGCCGTGTGGGTATATATATATAACTCTTTATGGGTGTATGTTCGTGGATGCGTGTCAACAACGAACAATTGTGTATAATGCACCCTAATGGTACATTTCAATTTTTTCTCATAGTAAATTATAGACACTACAAAACATTCGTAAATATTTTTATCTGAACTCTCAAAACTAACACAATTAGTGTATCGGGTAGATATTAATAGTCCAACAAAACAATATTAAATATTATCTTTATCTAAGATTATCTTAGATCAGAACAATAATAATGAACCATTGTAATACGATGAGATATGGTGTAAGTTTTTATTAAACTTATCACATAATCATTTTTATGTTCAAGTTTTGTATCATGAATATAATTAATTAAGTCATCTAAATAATCTAAATTACCTCATTACTAGCTGGGGAACGAAAAGTGTTTAATGGAATGAGTATTAATCGGCCATAAACCGTTTCATTATGGAATCTTTAAAGGTTTATAGGTTTCGACAAAAATTCGTATGATAACCTTCAATTTTTAACGTCGTAAATTATATCACGTAACGTGAACAATAGTCATTTTACTATATTTACTATTTACTTTAGATTGTGTTATATTATAATTTTACATTCATTTTATTGCAGGGATTGTCCCGTATATAGTTATGTAAAATAAAGTATAATTAAAAAATACTTATTATATAAACGCCCAATTACACATTCAACATATACATTATATTATTTTATATTATTACATTCATTGTATATAAATTCTTTTATCTTAAGATTATTATCTAAATTATTATCTGAATTAAATTTTTCAATTAGATTATATAAAAATGAGTTTTTGAAATCATGTAGAGTTTGAAGACAGCATTTAAATTATTATTTTTTTTTTGCATATATTCCCACCAGTATATTCAATTAAATCGTATATAATATGTATTGTTCTCTATGTATTTCATCACTAAAATATACACCTTTCATCAATAGTCGCAAAATACCTTCTGTCATCGATAGTTTTTTATCAAATGATTTTTTTGTAGATGTTAATTTACCAGAGTCAAACAATATCTGATTTACTTTTGTTTTACCTATTCCTATCATGCTCAACAGATTAACTCTTGCTTTTGAGTCTGTTATCTCTAAGCAGATTGGAACAGAATTCATATTCGAATCTCGTTTGAGATTTAAATCTTCTTTAGGCATGCTTGTATCCAATCTAGATTGATTAACGCAAATCAGATACACTGTAGAATCTGCAATTACTACTTTTAGGTCTTCTCAAATTTAATAAAGTTTTGATTAACAGCAATTTAGAAATCATCACTTTTTGTCACAATTGTACGAATAGTTGCATTGTAAATATTAATATATATCAGATTTAAAAAAATTTCATCTTAACATCAAATTTAAATAAGATATTTATCATAATTGACACAAATCTTAATCGCCATATATATTGATTTATTTAAATAAGTTTAAGTGACAAAATTACAGAAAATAGCATTTGTAATTATATTATACCGGCATCCAAAAGTGCACGAAAATTACGATGTACCAGCCTAATAAAAAGGCTCTCAGACGTTATCTTATGAAATTATCTGAAAAATCTAAGATAACTCTGCTGCATCGGTCGGTGCGGACAAAAGGGGTGTAACATCGCGTCGTAGCTAGTCTGTCACGGAATCGGAAAAGAATTGCGTAACGGTATTGTGTCCCATTGTCGCTTTAAAAACTTACTTCACGCATATGTACGCCACACAATTGCAGAAGTTGGTTCGAAACGAAAGTTTAAAGTGTTTGACGAAGGGTGCGCTGCGGCTCCTGAATAAGGAGGGCCGAAAGGCCGTTGGAATATCCCTCAATGGCACTCTCTCTTTAATCGGCTACTAATTTTTCAACTGTGTGCACACTTGTAACTCCATTGTTTACTTACAAGATAATTATGTGAAAATGGGGCGAAAGTTTATGCGGGTGTAAAAAAAACGATATTAATATTTTTAGTTAATTAATACAAATAAAAAAAAAGTGTACGGTTTGGGTTTTTATGTAAATGTGTAGCTACGATGACTGAAAATGACGAAACATTATGATTCGAAAGTATAGTCTTATTCATAAACGTACTTCGCGACTTACGGTATTAAATAGTTGATGGCGGCATAGATAATAAGACACTACATGGTATATCAACTATCAAATTATCAGATACATTTTTAGGTTAATGTACGATAACTTTTTGGTATTTGAACCTGTTTTCTTTTTACGCATGAATGATACATGACGTCATATTAACACTGTTGATGGCATACATATTACAGATAATGATATGTCAATATCATTATGCTTCTCATTTATTATAGAGTGACGATTAGTACTTCTCAGTATCTTCATTCTTACTTTACATATTTGTCCTGTAATCTCTATCACTAATGTGTAAGAGTTTTTTTTTCATGTAAAACCGTTTCAAAGTGGATTGAACAATACCAAAACATGGAATTCACAAAAGTAAGATTAGTCTTGTTTTCTTATCGATCATCTCCAATTATGATAATAGCACTGACCAACAATATGTCAATACACAATACTAATTGATATATCGCGCCTTGACACTTCGTAAATACAATTAGACCAGTCTTGTCTTGAAGTATAATAGTCTTGAATATGAAGACATCTTGTCATCGAAATCCTATGAAAATAACAAAATGGAGACTTTTTGCAAAATAACGTCATCTATAGGTCGTAGATCAAAGTTCGATTAAAAATGCCAAAAAGTCAATCGCGAATAATATGGAGTAGGAATGGGAAGACCGGGAAATTTCCGAAACGACTTCCACAGCGACTTTC
Source organism: Trichopria nigra (assembly GCA_030522945.1). Lineage (NCBI taxonomy): Eukaryota > Metazoa > Arthropoda > Insecta > Hymenoptera > Diapriidae > Trichopria > Trichopria nigra. Next base: position 27,731 of record JAPYZR010000478.1, on the reverse strand, counting down.
AGCCAATCGCCGGTAATTAAACAAATTTTCTTGCGTTGATTCTATATGGATAAGGAAAGTTTTCTCCGTTTAATATAAATACTAACTATACCGCTGCGCATATGAATAATGGATGAGAATATGAGCGACTGCATCAGAAGAAGGCTTGTTACGAATGTAACATCGCGAATAAAGAAGCCGTTTTCCAATCTCGGATTCGCTGAAATTGGAACTCGCCTTAAAACGGGATAGAGCGCAATTATAAAAAAAATACGTGGTTGATACCAAGACTAATCATCGGATCTCTTTCTATTCGCTTGCATGTCTGGACTTCATTTGCTTCTTTTTCAATTAATTGTTTCATTCATATTTACATGGGCTTTTCGTCGGCGTATAGTATACTTTTCATTTAATTGATTTGCTGCGCGCGCGCGCGCTTTCGTATATATACGCCGATTAAAATGCATTATTGTGATTTATATCGAGTCGCTCCGCGGATTTTGTAAACTTGGAAATATAACTGTTTTTTCATTTTTTATTTCTTTTCTTTCATTCGCTGCTGCTTCACCGCCGTTTCTGACGTGTATTGTTGATTTATGCGCCTTTTGGCTTTTCGCCGCGGCGCTTTCCAATTTTTGACGTAATTTTTAAACGGAACCATAAATAATTTATATATGTTTTTCTTTTTATATAATTTACGTTACGAGATTAGTTTTTCTACACTCCATATTATAGCGCTAATTAATATTTACACTATATATATATTTAAACAAAAAATAAAGATTTTTAATTTTTCAGTTTCTCTCTTGTCTGAAGTGTGATTTACTGATTTTTAAATATATACTCATTACATTTAACAGCATTACTGAATTTTTTTATGGAATTTCTTATAGGTTTCTTTATTTGTTTCTTTTTTTTTAGAATAATAAGCAAGCGTTACATTACTCATATTTGTGAAATTCGAAATCGAATTCTGTGAACGGATTTAATACAGATTCCGGCGGAGCGGAACGTATGTGCGTTCGAAATGAATGCATTTACGTAAATAATGCAATGTACGGTGTAGGAAAAGTAAATTGAGAATATGTAAATGGAGAAAATTAATGGACTATAAGCAAGGCAATTTTCACAATGATTCCTACCTATATGTTTGCGATTGTACGATAAGTGAAACTATATTGGAAATTAAAATCATTCAGTTCGAAATATGATTATATATCGTATTTTGAATAAATTAGATAATACAATTAATTAATTAAATGATTATTTTTTTATAATATATTTATTTATATTTTTTTTTTCTTTATTTTAGCATATTTTAATAAAAAAAAACTGTTTTTATATTTAAAATGTTATTATATTATATTTAAATGTATTAAAGAATATGTCATTAGAATTTGTACTTAAAAAATAATATGGAGGTATATAGTTATATTTTAATTTATTTTTCTTGAATATGCCAGACCATGAAAACGACAACTGTAATGAATTATTTTTCGCCCAGGTGTTACCAGAGTTATTTTAGTTTATTGTACACTTATACGATGCTCAAGTACTCATAAAAATGCACGGATTTTCCACAGTAGAAAATGAGTCCAATTTTTGGCAAGTTTCTATCCAGTTTGCTTTTTTCCCATGTTAAAGGTATAGGATAACTGGCCAGTGTAACAGAAAACTAGACAGGTTTCCACCAGGGTTGGGATCGCTGATTACAATTAGATCGTTAATTATAATTTTGTCAGATATGGCGGACAAAATTTTGACTTGTATGAAAATGTACATCGGAGTGTTTTGTAAACAATTAAAATTAAAATGTAATTACCTCCATATTTTGAAAGGAGAAGTTCTAGTAACATGTTGTAAAATTAAAATCATGTAAAAAATATGTTTTTTGTTTAAATTTGTAAAAAAAAACAATATTAATATGTATCTTGCATTTTTTCAATTGCCGCATCATATGCGATTACCCAAGCGCACCCAAAAACATTACAATTGATCCCAATTCGAACTGACCGTGATTTCAATAAAATTCAAAACCAGTGTAACTAATAAATTGAATATCAATCCAACAGGATCAGATCTGACCTATCATTATCTTATATACGATCAACTGGATCATTTTATAGATTGAGATCGATAGAGGCTCTGATAAAGATCGTTTCGTGTATGAAATACTTTTAAATCCAGTATGAATGAATTTGCTAAAAGTATTTTCCTAAAATACGCACGAATATAATTCTGATTACAAAGTATCTGATTACCATGGACTGACTTTATTTGCTGGATGGAATATGGACGTGCATTGGGCGTCCATTATTATCTTTCATGGACGTATATGGAAAGGATACTGCTGTTTGGGTATATCCTGAGTAGAAAATAGATAAAAATTAACTAAACATATAAAAATTATTGTTTAAAAATTTCACACTACGTTTTCTTATCTATCTACGTGTATACTAAAAGCATTCATTCTGCATTCTCGGAATCGTCCCCCAATGTACAGTAATTTATCCGCGTACTTAAATCGTTGGCGACGTTTTACGCACACACGCGGTGAATCGAAAACTTAAAAATCTTATAGTCGAAGGGTAGCGCGGTTCAAATAAATGGGGCTCGAGATGGCGCACGAGGGTTCGTTCTCGGGTTTCGGTGGGGGGGAGGGGGCGCGTGCTAAAGAAGAAGAGCGGCAGCATCATCGTGTAGGTGAACGGACGCAGATGCTCGAGCAGCGGCGGCGGCGTCGGCAGTTCTGGTTAGACCCAGCCACGACGTGTGTCTCCCATTGTCATACGGAAATCGCGAGACCCTTCTGTTTTTTTTTTCACCTCACCCCTTTCGCATATAAGCGCGTCTCGGTCGCTGCAATATGGCCAGCATAAATTGCCCGATCCGTCATCTTTGACCCAGGTTGACGGAACTGCACTCAGATCGACCGACGGGGCCAATTACGAAATTTGAACTCGAAATTATGCCATACATTGGTCGCATTGTTCGATTATGATATAAGTTATATGAATTATATGTTATAATATGAATATAACTGTATGGGGGGGCGTCGACGATGCTGAATATAAGCGCATTACGTAATTTAATGTATAGAATGTGATTATATTAGTAACTTTTAACCATTGTTATCCCTAAGGAAATATGAAATGTCAAATACAATTATTAAGCGTCGTTAATTTCGATTGTAATAAGTGGTGAAGCCGCCTCTTACCCCTCTTGATCGCTCTTATTATTCATCTTACACTATTTATTTATATGTTTATTATTTATATGTATTGTCATCCTTGTTTATGTATATATAACAATTGTTGAGTTAAATACTTATATAATTAACTATATACACTGAAAAAAAATGTTATTTTCAAATAAATATTTACTTGAATTAAGAAAATGTTTCCTTCTGTTTAATAAATCTTACTTAATTCAAGAAAATCTTTTCTTAATTCAACTAAATATTTACTTGCTACTATTCAAGTAAATATTTACTTGAAAATAAACATTTTTTTTTTCAGTGTAGTAAAATATCCAAATTCATTCATACATGCGAAAATAAAAATGAAGTTTAATCTTTTTTTCGCATCCATTAATCGTACTCTGGTTTATGCTACATTTTGTGTAGTCGAATTCGTCGGTATTCGTCGTATCTGTCAATGACACGTAAATTATACGTAAATGACAAATATTCATTCAAGGCGACTTAACTCTAGAGTCTTTCATGTAATAAAAAGTAAATACATCGTATATATACTAAAATTCACAAATTTGTTAAATTTTATACATATATATCTGTTTCACTCCAAATTTACGGTCAAACTAAACCGTGTAAAATATAAGAAAATCCAAATGATAATTTCAACTTCTTCATAATTAATGTCTATCCGAGTTCCTTCCTGAAATCATCGTAATAATGATTATTTTTTATTTATTGTTTATTACCTTTATAAAAAAAAATATTTTAATACTTTCGATAAGACAAGGATATAGTTATAATCAAAAAGGGAGGAAAGCCGAAGGAATGACAAGAGGTGGCCACGCCTTAAGATAAAACAATATTCTTATAATACATTTAATCGATAAGGTTCTATTAAAATGTAGATTACATAATCAAGCTTTTATATATTAATCTAAATAATATTTTCGCACTTGCGTTCCGAGAGTTTTTTTTTTTTTTTTGTACCGAGATAACAATCGATCCTCGTTATCTAGCAGGTTGTTTTCATCATCATGAAAGTATTATCGGTGACGGAGAAAAATCGGAAAAATTAAAACTTTAAATATGTTCTTGGAAATTATATTCACTATCATTCGTTCAAGGACTCAGGAAATTGTTCACATGAGCGCACATAATTCTATCAATATTTATTTCATTTGTTCACTTTTAAACTTGATAAGAAAAATACTAAGAATATAAATCCTGAATAAGAAAACCGAGGAGTTGTGCGCTTATCAATATGACAGCAATAAATTGACGTACAATATTTTATAGAAATACGAAATACAATTTGTTTTTTTTTTTCAAATATTCAAAAAGTTTCAATAAGTTTTATCGATTAAATTTTATTACAATTAATATATTCTTACACAATTACTTAAAAAATACAATATAACGCAGCCCATTATTAATTTTACGAGCGGAAATCAAACGTTTAAGCGATAAGAAATCGAAAAGGTGAAATAAATTTTCAAAGTGCACAAATAATGCGATAAGTGGACGCGTATTATTTGTCAATTCTGCTCGCGCAAAGAGAATGAGAGCTATTCGAATCCTTAAAGGTTAGAATATATATAAGGGTAGCGCTTTTCCAACTCTCTATCGTAGCCCTTGTTACCGGACGAATCGATTTATACCCCCTCTTCACCAAATACTCGATATTTTTCCGGAATATATATAGTTTGTATTCCCTATACCAAAGTCCTGTTTCATGTATTTCTAATCGCTTTTGAACTCGGCAGTTTTCAATCGGTTTCCCGAGCGGAAAGATTTCGTTCCTAAATTTTTCACAGAACTATATTGCATATTATGGAAATATTGAAATAAACATTTTATTAATGTTCGGCAAATGCTTTTCTATGCATTTTGTATGTTAAAATTTCATGTCAATTCAAGCAATTCTCAACAAATTCGTCGACCATACATATTGAATCCCCCATTTTGAATATTGTATATCAAATATCTGATTATGAATCAGCACCTCGAGAACCATTGGTGTCGAGCGAATTCCGCAGTTATTTTGAAGAATTCGCCACCATAATATATTTCTATCTGCCATATTGAATTTTGTCTATATCCATACACTGAAAAAAAAATTTGTTATTTTCAAGTAAATATTTACTTCAATTAAGAAAAGATTTTCTTGAATTAAGTAAGATTTACTAAACAGAAAGAAAAATTTTCTTAATTCAAGTAAATATTTAGTTGAAAATAACATTTTTTTTCAGTGTAGTCATACTGGTAATCAACGATCTCAAGGAATTCTTACTTACTTAGTTTTAAATATAGTTTTAATACATTTTAAATTCTTTTTATATGCAAATTTTTTATTATCGTTATACGTTATTATCTCTTAACATACAGCGTCACTCTTTCAAGCGTATCAAATTTGAGAATTCAAGTGTCCATGTGAATCCCAGAAATCACGCCTTCTACGCCGGGTGATAGTCATCGAGACACACTACTGCGGTGTAGGCGTTCGGTAGCTATAGTGCCACCGTTCGGTATTCTTATTGGACAAATCTAATTGTTTGTCATTCAAAATATATAATGTTCTAGAAGTCTGTATATATTGATTGATTGACATTTTTGTCTGTGACATGACAGAACAATTGACACGACAGAAAATTGATCAATTGAAAAAAATTGTAAAACTACATTAAAAGATGGAAAAATATATAAAAATGAAATTATAATCGAAAAACTAGGGAATGCTGTAAATAATCAAGACACCCATTCCTCATAGCCGTTGTGCTCGTTACCCGAAAAGTCCAACGTTTCCTGAATTACGGCACCTTAATGCTCGCCGCTATTGCAGCGAATTTTCCGGGCCTCCTTTTTCAGCGCGCAAGAAGAAAAGTAGTTTAGAGGTAAGAACGGCCATTTTTCTCGAGCCGCGAATAACGGCGAGATATACGATCGTGGGTTGGAAAGAAGGAGGAAGAAGTATGTATATAGAAGAAGACGGCCGGGCTTCGCGAAAGGGTTTTTTAGCGCAGGCGCGAGCCTCCTCCTTTCGCGGGGGTTGTCGAGGCTCGCGCGAGGGGCGAGAGAAATCACCCCGTGGCATAACTCCATGGATACCTGCCGGCGCGACCAATCTGCATGCGAGCAGCCGCCATTTTGAAATGCGCGAATTTAAAGCGGGGAGGGTCTACAACCCTTTCCGACTTTTTATTCGTAGAAGGGCGAAACGTGACGTACGCGCGACTCGATTTCATTTCTTTTCGGATTTTTGCTTTTTGTCTTCGTTATCGACCGAAACCATTTTTCGTCCAAGATTTTATTTTTATAAAATGTTATTCGTGAATTGTCATTAATATCATCATGGTTCTAAAAGGTAAAATGGTAATTTATTTATCAGACATAATAATTCACATTTTTAAGAATGCAGAAAAACGGATGTTTGAAAAGCAGGTGATTGCTAGCATCACGACAATGGAATTGAAATTCGCATTAAAAAAAACTCGACTAGACACGTGTACGTATACACGTCGTCGATCGTGATCGATAAGCGATTGACTTTTTTTTTACATACCACTATTTTATTAGAATGGTAATTAATAAATATGTAATGTGCGATAAGCATCAGAATATCTGCCGTGTACTAACAGCCTTATCACATTATGCGTCCGACAAGTCCATAACAATTTTCATTATCTCGTGTATGAAGAAATCGCGATACCCGGATCGATGTTTCCATGTATGACAGTAGCAGCATGCTTTCGTTCGTCTATGAAGTTTGCCGCATTTTTATACGTATATGTCTAAAACGAAATTACACGTAGGACAAGACATGGAGAAGAGCACATACAGTAGGGGAACCAAAATTCTACCAAAGTCTAAATATCACAAGGACGTCCAGTTGGAAATCCAGTTGGAAGTCCAGTTGGAAGTCCAGTTGGAAATCCAGTTGGAAGTCCAGTTGGAAGTCCAGTTGGAAGTCCAATTGAAAGTCCAGTTTATATCATATAGTACGTACATTGGAATTCCATGGACGTCTATATTGCTAAATGGGTTCCTCTACCCAAAATTATCCTCCCAAACAGTTTAACAGTTCATCTGGGGGAGTATAAAACTTGTAATAAAATACTTATTTTCATCCCTAGAACATAAATCGACAGTGAGCCCCATTACGCTAATTTCTAGCCGAATGACGACCTTGCGGAGAAGTGCAGCAGAAAAATCGAACGCCAACCCAGATTCGGTTAAAATAAACACGATCGTTAAGAGCGAGCGAACGACGGCCGTTGGTTTTTTTTACTGCTGGCATTCGGGGAACTCGCGGAACCCTTTGAAGCGACTCGCGCGTCAAGATTTTATGATCGAGGATTGAAAACGACAGGATCCTATATGGTTTGATTGATAGCTATTTATTTCGATGATTCGGATACGTATTCGAAGCGAGACGGAAGTGGGGCGACATAACGTTAATATAGGCCCCGCATTTGCTTATCGCCCATTGACTGTAAGCCGATCCTTATTGAGGAAATCGAGATAAGTAGACGAAACACGAATGTGACAGAGGCGGCTAACTCGGGTTGCGTCTTTTGACAAGGCGCTCAATAATAACCGACGTATTCAATGAGCACGTATAGAGTACAATGCGTACAAAAGTGCAGAACGGTAATTACCATTCATCGAAACGCTTCCGACTCTGAATATTTCATTCGTCTCGCAATACGATACCTTTATACCCACACTGATGTTCTATTATATTAATGAAATTTTTCAACTCTCTCTTAATATGTCCTGCGATTGACAAATCGATATTAAAAAATAATTTAAACTTTACAATACTTCAACTTTTTTCTCTGTGCAAATCAGCCGTATTGAAAAGGTTCTTTTTTTTCGGTCTTTTTGAAAGTCGAAGTCGTGGCGTGAACTCGAAAGATAAAAGATGCTGTAAGTGATATGGAAAAAGAGACGGGTGAGGGGGTTAGATAGGTGGCTGCAATTTACTTATTGGGAGATAGCCGGAGGGCCGCCGCGGCGTGGCGTTTCTCTCTCCTGTCCTAAACAGGATTCAATTTGGCCACTGCCCTATACGGTCCACCTTCAAAGAGGAATCACCATCGACGGTCGCCCTACTCGACCGTCGGCCTCCACTATTAATCTTACATTGGACGCTTTATTCGTCGCCGCCACCTACGCTTCACCCTCCTCTCTAGCCTTCTTTTCTGTCTTTTTCTTTCTAACTCCCTTTCAATTTCTTCAAATTTCATTTTCTTTATCTTTTTTATATCACTACGTCGTCTCTCTCCCTCTCTCTCCCCCTTTAATGCACTCCTTTAACTCCCCTTATCTTGATTTCTTTATTACTTTTCTATCCCTAACTTCCACTTCCTGTAATTTCATGTTTCTCTTCCAGTCCAGTGCTCCGTTTACGCATTCTTTTTCCTCTTGATCTCCGTATTTTGACTTCAGTTCTCAAACCTCTTAGCATCTCACCCTTTTCCGACTTCTCTTGTGTTTTTTAACGTCCTGTAGTTCGAGTCTTTTATTTTGTTCAACCTTCTGCGAGAATTCAACCCTTGGTGTTGCTATAGGAATTTTCGATTCTCTCAAGAACTCGAGAGAAAGCAGATTAGGCGAACGTCGTCCTTGATAACGCTTCAATGCTTAGGACTGTTGAGAGAGTACAAAAGAAGAATGACAACAAATTCCGGTCGAAAAATGACGATAATTTTTGGTATAAACTTATCATTTTCATATTAGGTTTGAAAATAATTGGTGATTTAATAAACGACGATGTTGTGAAATAAGACTGTGTAACACTAATTCTGCCTTGTGATTATGACCACAATTTCAAATTTATATAACATGATAATGATTTCATCTGATCAGATTTATTTATATCCGATATATATATATCATCTTAAATTGATCTGAAGATTCAATTATGATCAAATTGATCAAGGATTCAATCTTACATGATCTGAGATTTGATTTGAACTTGTCTGACAATTATCTGATTAATTCATCCCAGATTGCGCATGACGTCGAAACAATACTTTAATAGATAACATTTTGTATTTCTGCGCAACCATCTGATACCGACAATAAATAGAGCAACCCAGAATAAACTTATTATCGTGTATGAGTACTTAACAACATTCGACAAATATCTTTCTAAACAATAATTGCATCGGATCTAAAATGTTTAATAAAATGACGTAGTTCGCGGTTTCCATCGCGCACCGGACATTAGCTGCTGGGACGAATAAGTAATGTAGAGGTCCATTATACCGAAACGCTAAAGGGACCTCGGTGGGGTCAGCCAATCCCCCGGGGGGCCGTTAAAGTGAAATACTCCTGAAATGCAAGGTGGCTAGCAAATGCGAGAGAGCTAGTTCGACCCTGCTCTTCGCGACTTAGCCCCCATTCCTCTTCCCTCTCTTTCCCTCGTCAATCTTTCTCTCTCTCTCTCTCTCACTTTCGTATCTTTAGGCATTCGTCTATTTATTGTTTGTTCTCTCTTTTACTCCGTTTCTTGCTTTTCATTTCTCTCTTTCTCTTTCTTATCCATGCTTTCTTATACGTTGCTGCTTTTCCATCTATCTTTCCTTTTCCTACTTCCCTCCCATTTTTCTCCTTCACGATCTCTCTTGTTAAGGACTCCCTCGTACATACGATTCACTCCTTTTTTCACGAGTTGCTCGACCCCAATGCCTCGCGTGTAGGTAAATCGTTGTTATCTGGACAGTGATAAACCCGTGAATGGAGTTCTCGCGGGGATGTAGGGAATGCAAAGAGGGACGAGAGAAAAGGCGGAGAGAGCAGTGAAACCCATTGGAACGGTCGACATGAAGTAACTCACGAAGGGGAAGCCTCGAACGAATAGTCCTATTTATGCGAATGGCCCGCGAAATCAGAAGGACGCGGGGGCTGGGGACGTGGCTTCCCGATTTTTCTCTGATGGTCCTCTTTGTGTGGGAAACACGCGCGTTGCGTTCCGTAGTTATACCGGAGTAATGGGAAAATGCTCACGTGACGCGTTTAATAAATAATCCATTGCGTGCTGATGTAAAATGACCGGGACTCAGTGGAAATGCGCTTCTCCAGCAGGAGCATTAACGAATGGTGATTGAGTACTGTAAAATTCATTAACGATCTGGGGGATTGGCGAATAATTAAACGGAAACTCGTCAATTGTTTGTAAATTGATGTATCGTGTGCTCTGTACATTTTTTCGAATTGCCACGTGTATCTCATTTAAACATCATTACCGATGTTTAGTAAAAGTAGATCCATCATGTGGTACGTTCAGCAGGAAACACAATCATGATATCCAATTACGGTATATCTAGACACCCTGTGTAAAAGTAGTTGTCTTAAGTCAACCCATCTCGGTATGTGGTAAATTATTTTTACCAACGAATATAATAATCTCGATTCCGTTTTTACTACCCAATAATAGAAATATGACAAATAGTAACTGTCACTATATTTAGACATTGCGGATATCAAAGTATCTATTTAAAAAATGAATCGACCACCCCTCACGCATGTCGTTGTCGATACACAAGCTCTTAAGTCTCTCTCACCAGGAATGTATTAAAGTTGTCCGGATTACAGTTGTCCCGTCGAACACCAGGACGACGGAAGCAGAGCAGTCGAGAGCGAGCTTTGCCGTTAGCGCGTCTCCGGGCTACGGGTTCCTTTAATCTCGCGGTGTTTGCATGGTCCAGCCCCACCCACCTTGACAGGGGTTCCACCGCCACCCCTATGTTAGAGCTGTATGGCCGGACAAACGAAACAACCCTCATTTCGCAGGACCGCCAGGAAAATTAAATTAGCTCCGAGGTCTTTCCCCGGTTCACGAGAAACTCCTTTCGTGCAAATACGGGACATATTTCCTTTTGCGTTCGAATACTTTATTCCCTTTTTCTCGAGTTGAGTGATTGTTTTGAGAAGATCGATTTCTAGACTTTTCCATTTACCTACGACCATTTTGTTACGTTTGAATATATATAAAGTACTGATTTTCATATTACAAGTATAATTTAATATTGTTGAGAACGGCGTCCAATCCATGAATAGAAAGTTTTCTCGTTTTAAGTTTATGTTATACTTTATGCAGTTATAATAAATGCCACCTTTGCTCCCGTATAGATTAAAAATATCGACACAAAGATACGAGAGCCGACTCAAGACATACGCCTCTCTGAACAAAATCGCTGGGATGGATGTGGAGAGTAGAATTAAACGAAAGGAAATATTATCAGATTATTAACGTGGCATTTTTACTGTTGTAAGACCGAATCATAATAATGAGAAATTAATAAGTGACTACTATATTAAAAATGCAAATACCGCCATCGACGATCATCGAAGTAGGAAATCATTTCGATTCCAAAAGTCCATCGACTTGTATTATCTCGCATCGCGAAGCGAAAATTTCTAAGGCTAAATTAAGACGCGTAAGAAAACGGAGGATCCTGCGGTCATCGCGTGACCTGCGTAAGAGCGGCCATTCTCCGATAATATTGATTAGCCGACGCCCTTAGTTAGCGCCGTCCACATTTTCTTTACCAGTTCTCCACTTACTTGGCCGTCGCTCCTTTAGTTCCCTCACAGTGCAAATGCTGGACTGTAATCATCTACTTTTCAGTTTATTTTCCTCGATTCGAATTTCTCGAAGACTAAATTCAATGATTTCCGGCTTACTGGTGAATTTTCAAGAAAAGAAATTAAAGCACTCTTATATTCCAGTTGTAGTATTTTCTTTATTCGATAGTAACGTAATTTTTTCGAGTATTATTAATTTGATTTCTTTCAAGATTTTGATATGATGAAAAATGTTATACGAAATGTTTAGTCTTAAAATATTTAACGTTCCCCATCAATTCAAATTCGCGTTATTAATTCTATAAAAATAATTACTGGGAACAATACCAGTACCTGTCCCTTGATGTCCATGCCTCGTCCAAGTTTCGTCCAAGAATTGAGGCATCAATGGACAATCGATGAAAATCCAGCTATTGTCCATTTGAAAACCAATTTATGTTTACGTCCACCGTACATCCGATGAACACAAAATAGATTACGCTATACTTAGATCAGAAAAGCGTTTTTGGACTACCTCAATCAGATGTTGTTATTATATCTCACCTCACCATCACCCTGCCACTTTGACACAATTTATCAAATTTACAACAGACAATTGTAACATAACGTACCTTCACGTAATCTTCCGTTTAAACACTCCATTTATCTTTCGGTAATGGACGAATCGATTTTCCAAAATATGTCTGAAGGGTGCATATATATAGCATATACATGTAGCATACACGCGTCTCTCACTCTCTGTCCAGTTCCCTCGTCGTTGGCGCTTTTTCCCCATGTGTAATTAGACACTGTAGCCATGGAACAAAGCCGAGGTATTGTTCCCGGAAATTAAAGGAAACGAGAGGAAGAAGGAAAAATGCATATAGTAAAGGCGCACGAGGGTCCAGTGTTGATATGGACCAAGAATGAAGGACGACCCACGAAAAGCGTGGAGAAACGGGAGAGGCTGCTAATTACGTGAAGAGTCGAAGGGAGCGAAACCATTTTCCGTGGGCACGAATGTAGTAGGGCCATTAATATTATTCCATCCCTCGTATAGTTTCACAGCGAACCCCCGGCAACTTTCTGTCGATCTTGCGTCTCTCTCGGCAAATATTATTCCTGAGCAACTCCCGACGACCAATCAGGATCGAGTTGCGAATGCAAACGATTCGGTGGAATATTTTTTCATTATGGCTTAATGAACTGGCAAATATTGAACTTGTCGCTGTTCTTGAATGACCTTTATCTGCAAGTATCCATATTTCCGGTTTGAATTTACTAAGGTATTATTTTTCTATAAATAAACCAGGCTAAATGGAGAAGCTGTACAAAGAATGAAATTTTTTATTAGGAATTTGTTCGACCTGATGGAAGACGAATGAGGTTGTAAACTAGTATCAGAAGGGCGTTCCTCATTAAGTTTTAATTAAATGTATCTTATTCCACATCGGTGAATCAATAAACATTCATTACAAATGAAATTTAACAAAAATAAAAAATTTTAAAAATGATACGGTTTTATTAAAATTTTCGCATTTCGTCGGTTTGCAGGAAAGGTTTGGATAGGAGAGAGCGAAGGTGCATGGCGACCGGAGCAGAATCCAAAGGGTACGTCGCCTATCAATGCCTGTGCGACCACGACAACGACGACGTTAACGTCGACAGGTGGCGGCGCATCTACGCATCCACACTTGTCACCCCCCATAGCCGCCCCCATCAGTACCCCCGATCTCAGAAGTCCTACGGCCCTACACACTAAACTCGGCATTTCACACGGTAAGCATAAAAACGTTTGTCCTGTATATATATATGTAACATTTTTACATTCATAAAAATGAAAAAAATAATTTAATTTAAAAGTGGATACTTAAATCAATATGATCGATTAAATGAATCGACACTTTGAAGAAATCACACTACAGACCACGACTGCAATTTGTACACAAATGCGATTAGTCAATATCAGGTAATTTGACGAAATGAGCAAATGTTAGGAACGTGTGTCGTGTATTATAAAAAATGGTCGTCTCCCCTTCGCCAGCGAAAGGGTTGAGGAAGCAAACAAACGAAACGGAAGGAACAAGTGTCGATAATCTCGTCTAGGCGCCGCGCGTCGCGTCGCGTCGTATACGGAATGTGTTTCCCCTTTGCCGCGAACGTGTCTCGCCCCCGAAATTATCCCTTGTCGAGATTTTCAGCTGTAAAAAAATTCGACACGTCGTCCTTTCGAGTGGAGGGCTCTTTAAATAATTCAATGAGGCTTCGTGTTATTTCTCGGACAATGGAGCGCACGCGGACGAATTTCGCGAAGGAACGGAAACGTTTTACGAAAAGGGAAGACACGCTCAATTACGATCCTCTCGATTTAAGGCCACGATTTAACCCAACATGCATCGTAAACATCGAATTATGTATCTCATTGTGCGCGATGAAATAGCTTAAAGTAGTTTCCATCTTAATGATTGGTGCAAAAGCACTTTATTTATTTTTGCCGATAAGTTACTTACATCCGGGTTATTTCTGATCTAATTCCATCTATCAATCCTAAGTTGTAGTTTACTCTTTATGACATAGAGTGGGGAGGTCACCTCTACTTCTAAATATTTTTTTGCGACATAACACGACAGCATATTTGAAAATTTCTACATTCAAGCAATATAAAATTACATATAAATCAATTAACAAATTCCAATTTAGCGAAATCAATTTGTAAATTCTCGCAATCGTAAAATAAACATCATTATTAAAATTGTATATGTACATACATAGAATCGGAAACATGACCTCACCTTGCGTTGCCTCGCTCAACCGCGAAGCCCCCGTCGCTTCCTAATTCTGATAATGCTATGTTTGAAACCGAGGAAAAAGCCGACAACGCACTAGACAGTATTCTATGTTTTATACGCGGTCAGCCCTTAGACGTCTACGGCTGGATAAGATACGCGGGCGGCGAGCACGCGAAGTAGCGGTTTTAAATTCCACAAGTCAAAGGCGATGTTTGACATGGAAATGTTGAGCGATGCATTAAACATGTTGCAGAGTGCTCAGCCCTCGATGTCTGCCTGTCTTTCCCCCACCCTCTCTCTCTCTCTCTCTCTCTCTCTCTCTCTCTCTTTCTTCCTTTTGCTCGTACGTTTTTTCCTTCTTCGATAAGAAGAAACTAGCCGCTTCCAGCAGGCCCGTACCCCAAGACTCGAGGAACCCTTCGTTTTCCGTGCGTTTTCCGCGCATTGTCCGGCCGATATTTGTTTAAGCAAACGAAGGGATCAGCTTCCGTCTTTTAAGACTACAGAGGGTTGACCACGATCGATATTGGCAATGCCGTTTTGCGCAAAGCGAGTGCCCTCCTGTGTATGCACAACTTGCAATCGATCCAGAAATATTGGCAATACTGCTTCAATGATGTTCCTATATTATTTTTGATAATTCAGTATATAACGGCTTGTCAGAAAAACGAAATATTACTAATAATATATTATACTAAGGAACGATAAACAGAATTATACCTCGTTATGCTGATGAACGACCTGTAAATGTCAAGTATATTCCATCATTGCACAAAAACAAGTTACACTACAGTTTGGAAAACTCTGTACATTGAACCACGCATAGAATGTAGCGCTACCACACCTTCAGAATCATCTGACATGAATGCAGGAATTTCAGGGCGTTGACTGCTGTTGACAGAATACACACCTCTGTCAGGAAATATCGGTACACGGAATTTGTGACAGTGACAGCTCGATCCAAATATTTCATAGTAGAAAATATTGTAATCATCCATCGTCTTCCAAAATATGTCGAAAAAAATATCTATACAAACTGCGACAATGATGACTTGAGTTTTTGTTTGTTCATTAGGCACAATCGACGAATATCGCGTGCATTTGATGAACGATTTCAAGCGCTTTTTGCCAGCCAATTAATTCAAACACGCATAATTCACTGTGCAATCGAAATTGTGAATCGCTGCGTTCGATATTTATACACTGCTCCGTTTTTGCATGTCAATTAACGTAACATTTAGTATCTATAAACAAACATTAAAGCGTAGAAATCCAAGGTTTTACGACCGACGAAATGAAATTATTAAATAGAATATATGAAGAAAAAGGCAGCAAGTGACTCTTAAAAAGTAATCTTTGAAGTCGCCGGAGTGTGTAACGCAGTCCTGTCGCGTGTAAATTACGTCCGTCTGCGGAAGGGCCCCTTTTCTTTTCTCCTACGGTATCTCTCCCTCGGGGCTATCGTTTTCTCTTTTAAGAGCGTAAGAACATTCCTCTTGTTCCACTGTATTTAAATGTCGTTTTCTCGAGTCACTCTCGCGGTAACAATCGAAAGTACTTCCATGTCATCTCTGCTTTTCGTGAATTTAATTGCGAGAAATTCATTTTGCCATATTACATTCTGACCGATCCTAACTGTTTTGTCTTATTGTACCTCATCCCCCTCCCATAAAATTTAAAATAAATTCGACATTGAAGTTACCTTAATATCCCGTAAAATCAAAACTATGGAATATTCGATTTTCCCAAATGGAAAAATGTGCAGGGTCCGAATCACGAAGATTCCCATTCGCTTATCTGTTTCTATCCTACACTTATAATTGTATATATGAACTATAATTATAGTTAACTTAGAAAAGAAATAAAAGTAAAAATCACGTTTATTTTTTTAAATGTACAAAATTTACAAAAAAAAAAAAAAAAGAAAAAATATATAGAAAGTACATCAAAGAAGCATCAAGTTATGCATCAACTATATAAGGGTCAATTGAGGATAATAGATACAAGAAGGGCGGATGAAAATTGAAGGTGTACTGCCACATGTTCACTTGGTGGCGTGGCTGTTTTTATTTCATTAGCAGATGAAATATCGTCTTGCGAGCTGTGCAGCGTTAACCAATAACTGGTGAACGCTCCGGATTCGTGCTATATGGATGCTCCATATGTAGCAGGGGGCATTTCGTCGAAAGGCTGAAAAGGAGAAAGAGAGCAAGAGACGAGAGGAAAAAATAGAAATAGCAAGAGAAAAGTAGGGGAGGGAAGAAGGGGTGACGTGAAATATTGGCTACATAGATTTCAACTATTATTGCCGAGTGTAAAACACGGCGACATTTGGCGCTAAATCGATCAGAGGGTTCAGTGCCGGGTGGCTGGCCGGTCATTCGCGAGAAAATAAATACGTTCTAGAACGGCGAAATGACGGAAAATACGTCGCTATACTCGAAATGTCGGACCTAACATTAATTTCATTTACGTGCTGTACGAAAATCATACAATAGCCGACCAAATAGCACGTTTGCAGATTGACGATTTCCAAACAACGCTTTTATTGCGCATTTCTGATTCGGCATTATCATTATATTATTTTTGCACATTTCCTCGTGTATCGACTGCTTTTAAATTAAAGCATATTTGAAGAGCAGTTATTGGCACCTGAGGAATGGTATTATTTGAATCATTGATTGCGAAGCGCCAGTGTAAACAAATATTTGTTGACTACCGTTACAATTTATGCTCGTTTGAAACGAGTCGTAAAAACGTCCAGAATTCCATTACTGGCGAAATACTTTCCGGACTTTATGATGGAGAAAAAATATATTCCAGATCCGATCTTTTCTTGAATTGAAATCTGATTTAGTAGGGGAGGTTTGTTATGTTGGCAAGGCGCACAAATTCTTGATGTTTACTTCCTATTCGCTACCTCACTCCTTCTTGTATTGGTCACTTGTTATCTCGGCCTCCGTGACATTCCGCAGTGCTTCGCCCTATGAATCGGCTGCATGTGAGATAAAGGGAAAGAAAACGCGGACGACAGCTTTTCGCGATGGAAAATCAATTTCGCTTGTAGTTTATCATTTTCAGTCTAGGATTAAAAGATAAATAATTATTCGAGGGTCGAGAAAAATGATTTACTATTGCAGATATACTATATTTTTGAACTTTTTGAAACTAATCATTTAATAACGATAAAAATAATTCTTAAGATTTTAAACTGGATAAAAACTGGACGTACATAGATTGTCCAATGCACCTGCAGATCTGGACGTACCTCGTCATACCATGTACGTGCAATTTTCGTCCATGGATGAATGAATGAAAATTGGACGAATCGTGAATAACCAGTGGGTTTTCAGTGCTAATTAGTAATCTCCAAACCACACAGATACCTGAATATAAATAAGAGATAAGATAGTAAAAAAGGAACCCAAAATGAAAATGCGTTTTTGATAAATTTCAACTTCCGCCCCACGAATTAACGTAAAATTCTAATTTCTTCATAGAAAATTTAATGTATCCTGAAGCTATTAACATCGATGGTTCTCCACAATATGAATGCGCCCATGAACATATAAAACCCCCCAAAAAACACAAAAAAACCACTATAAAATGAAGGCCATAAAACATTTTAATTCGATCATTGTCACGTAGATCTCGATTGCAAGTGTGCGATGAAAAACAAAAAGCATCAGGAACTCGCTCCCCTTCAAAGCGAGCGCGAGCTCCCTCGCATTCATCCCTCGGGCAATCTTTTCAATTTAAAGTCAAGTATTATGGCTTAAATTGCATCACGGTTTCCTTCCCCGCGAGGAGCAGCGGCCGGGCGGGATGCGAGGGGCAACGAAGGGCGGCTCCTTGTAAGCAAGACTCAATCACGCCGCTTAACCTCTGACCCGAACCGCACGCACACCGGCCCAAGCAGTTCTGTTTTTGGACGCATGAATTCGTGCGGAAAAGAGACGAGAAGACAAGCAAGAACAACGAAATTAGTTACGAAAACCCGTCCGGTCGCTTTCGATTTAATCGTGTCGACATTGGTGCAATGACTTCCGTCATCTCGAAATACGGTTGTGCGTCTAACATAACAACATAATTCATTGGTAGTAGCATCCAACAATCGGGGAATTTGGGAAAACAAAGTAGTGGCAGGATCATCCGTACATGTGGATTACTATATTATAGACTAAAGGTGTTGTCTAAACTAACTAAACCTGATTAAAAGACCCTGACTAAAGGTTCTGTCATATCCGTACCTGCTATAGACCTTCGAATTGTAATCTCTGGTTTGCTATGCTTCTCGAGAAGTATCTAAAAGAAGGGATAATGGCTTTATTATCAACCTGATTTCCTTTCTGAGAATCTTCACTCAACATTGAAACAGGAATATTTATTGGATTTTGGACTGCTGTAAATAGCGTGGACCAATAGTAACATCATATACGATACGAAATATGTTTCAAATCCTACATCATTACTATATCGTTAACTGTAGTTGGTCATTTTTGAACATTCAAACTTCGTATAGAACATTCCGCATCGAAACAATTTCCTTAAAAAGATGCATGCAAAATCGGATGACCCCACGTGCGTTTTGGTTCTTCCATTCCCCGCATTTGCGATTAAGTCGTATAATCTTGGATTAATCTGCCATTAATATCCGGCAAGAGCTGCGCGCAGGCTCCGATTCATCGCTCGTGGTGCGATTTATCATCGGCGCAAGATGCTACGCCATAACGAGCGCGAGTCTCCGATACCACGCATATGTTCACAGCAGTACCCGTGCACGCACGTGAAGCATACTTTTCACACGAATGAATGGGACGACCCAGCCCAGTGCTAACCTCGACCTTCGACAGGAAAAGAAGCTTGCAAATAGGAAGAAATCGAGGCCCGCAAACGGGAAAGGAAACGAACGGAAAAAAGGCGAAAATGAAGACGAGCGAGAAAAAGAAAGAAAAGCAAAAAGTGCAAAAAAAAGGAAATATGAAAAGCTTGCACGATCCCCTCGTTTCACCTCGTGACTGTAATAACGCGTTATACTCGCGGCCCATAACGTACATAACAGATACCCTGCCATGCAGTGTGCCACGGAGCTTCTCGCTCGTTGCTTTTTACCTGTATTACGTTATCTGCCTTAGACGTTTACAGGTGTGCCCGCAATGCGCGCAGGTGTTGGTAGACATCGTCGAGACCGGGCACCAGGTTACGTATGTATTTATAATATACGTATGCTGCCCGGGACAGGCCTCTAAGAGCCTCTTTCGATCGTCTCGCTCTCGCGAGCGTCCAAGCCCTGAAGAGGGACCGAGGAGCCCGAATAAAAAGTGACTGGTAGAGAAGGAGAGATGCCGAGGCTGGCTTTATGGGTACTGATATAGTATAACTGACTTCTTGGCCAGTGCATATTACGGGGCTGTTAGAAGGCGGAGTCGGCTGATGAGTTAGCAACATATTGACTTTATAATAATTACGTTAGCCGGTCCACCAGGATCCCGAGGAAGATCCGCGAGCACTGATCACCTATCGGCTGACTTGCCGGGAAAGTCCGCGAAATAAAGACTGAACTTATTAAAAACACTTTCGGACCCTGAGCACGGATAATTGCTTTTTAATTAGCTCCTATCTGGTCTCTTTTTGCCTGACCTTAACTACACCATCCGAAATGTTCCTGTGCTATACTTATTGGTTTAACGAAATTGCCTTATTACTCTTTCAAGTTAAGAAATGGATTCGTATCATGTGGTTGGCTTTGATACTTTGTAGGTAGGTGACATTCTCATTTAATTTTGTAAACGGGTTTTCGAAAAAGTGCGGATTAAACATTGTGATGATGATTGGCACTGGGTGTGACAGTGATGTTAACTAATCTATCATTACTTGTTTATGCCTGGTTCAAGTATAAACACAGGTTCACCGGCGCCCTAAAAGTTGTTAGAGTGAGGCGTGTCTGCGTGAAATATTCTGTAAATTTTTGTTAATTTGCACTAAAGTTACATCGTGCATGTGCGCTACAAAACGATTTATCAAATTAATTCCTTTAGTACGTGTTTACAAGGCGACTTGTGTTTCTTAAATCGTAGAGAATGAAGTTATCCGAGGTTTATTTTAATCTCGACCTTTGACGATGAAGTTGATCGAAATTACCAGTAAATATACGTATCGGTAATTTTCTAGATAGTCAGCGTTCGGAACATACTCGGTGTTCCGCAGAATGTAATCTGCTGTTAATTCCGTTCAAAGTATTATTTGATGGCAAATACAAAAAGCAATTAATCGTATTTCATTCTTCAACACCGTATTCATCATTTTTATCTTAATCGAATAGTTATTGTTCATTCAAAAATGGGTACCTGGGGTTTTCGAGGTCGCGAATTACTGATCCTTTGTTATATTTTCAATATACTATATGTGATGGTCCGCCATCTTAGATTCACCATTTTTATTTTCAAAATCTATAAGACCATATTCGTAATCAGCTACCTCAAAAACCCCCGAGTAACAAATTTCAGCTGATTTTCATTTAAAGAAAAATGTGTGCTTGAAAGGGTTAAAACTTTTTAAAACTAATTTAGAGAAATAAAATAGTAATGTTTATACTCGTGAAAGATTATAAAATCAGAGAAAGAAACTAAACTAGTTTTATGCAGGGTCCCATATAAATTAAATGCTTGGAAACTGTATTAACGTGTTTAAAAAGATGATAGCTGAGTTTAGCCCTTAGCCCTTGGTCATCTAACGTTCCTCAATACTCATTTATTGTGGAGCATTTTCACAATGAGATAGCAAATGTGCTCATTATTAAATCAACAACGGGCAGTTTCTAAATGCCTCTTCCAAGCATTTAGATCAAATGGTGAATTTTCCAATGACATTCATGCAAATGTCTTTCCTTAGCTGAGTTCTAATTGTATTGTTAGGTTGAAATTAAAAAAAAAGCATTGTTTTCCGTAAATTACGCGATTATTAATCCTCGTGTATGTTATACAGAACATTCCTCAACTCAGTACGTATATCAAAATGTAAAAATGCTAATTCCGCGCGTTAATTTTTGTACGGCCTGCCGAGTCAGATAGATGATATCCAGCTGCAATCTAAAATGAAAAGTATTCCTACACAAGGCGCAAACAGTTAATTAATCTCATAAAAAGTCGCATTCCGTTGGTTTCCTAGCTGCCTTATGCGCGATTCAATTTGCAAAGCGGGAAAAATCGATCGTGAGCGATTAAAGCGATCTTTTAGCAGCGAACAGTGCGAGCTGTTAAACGCGCGCCGTGGAGCATGTATACACATACAGACGAAAATGACTTTTGTTGAGGCGTCCAGCCGCCGATTATGATTATTCTGTAATTATTATTCATGAAAGTAGATGGGAAATCTCACGCACCACCCAGTATACGCCTCGCGCCGCTCTCGGTGCGGCAGTGGTTGGCAGTAACGCTGACCTCCAATCTCACCTCAATTTGCCTACACGCCGCCATTTGCAGGAGCGAGAGCGTGTTCCGGCCTATCTAAAATTATGATCTGAAAAATGTTGCTGCTCGCCTCCTTCTCCTCCACCTCCTCCCATCCCCCTTTTGCTTGCACGCGAGTTCGCTCCGCTCGTAATCCGTTAATTACGCGCCGAGGAGCCCCGTGATAAATTGCCGACGAAATTGATACGTCCTCTCTTCGCGAAAATGCCGTCGATCATTTTTCCGCCCGGCGAATGAATCTTTTTCGCTCCTCTTTATCGCGCCGTTTAGCATACCCTTTTTTCGAGCCCCATTTAACGCGCTTATACCATTATCGCACTCCAGCAGACATTTTTTCAGTCCGCTCTATCCACTACCTTATCTAAATCATTAACCGAATTTTCCATTGTCCAACTTAGCCGCGATGATCATTCGCAATAATCGTACCAATTTAACGAATGTTGCACGAAACGATTTAAATCGCACGAAGCGATACATTCACGAAACTGTTTTGCATAAAAATATTTGAAGGCCAATTACAATTGAGGCCGACAATCGCTGAAATCACGAAGCCGCCAAAGAACACAAAAACATACACTAGAAACGAAATTCGCGCGAGCAGGTGACAAGGAAGAGAAAGAAGTTCGTGATTCCCTTGTCTGACGCTTTTGGCACAGAGTCACCGAGTGACCAGCGGCCATCTGCCCGGTCGTTTTAGTATTGACCGCTTGCTTGCTCTCCTCTCTTTTGCTCTCTACAGCTTACATTTCCAATCAATAACCGATTGAACAACCCCTGCCACCCCCATCTGCTTCCCGCGGCGCATTCCTGCGAGCTAACGGTTGATCAAATTGTCGTTCTATTCAATTCGGATATCTTTCTCTATCTATCTATCTATCTCTCGCTTGTCTTCTATGCTACGAATTATGTTAAAACATTATAATTATTCCATCCAATATGGCTTTATATGATTTAGGAATAATGTATGCTTTCTCTAACATCAAGTTCTAAGAATTTGAAATAATGATATTTGTGTAAACATTTCCGTTAAAAATTCTGGACTATTATTAAGTGGTTCAAGCTAAAGTAAAATGTACAAATTCGCAGTAAAAAACAAAATAAATAACAACTGTACAGACTATACTCAGTGCAGAAAACACCTTATGGACGTCATTCATTTATATCAGTTGACAAAATATATAGCATTCGTTTGTGAAAAATGAAGGTCCTCCGACCTGTCTATGATAACAAAGATTTTGAACTCGAGTCGACCGTGATAATTTATTGAACCGAGAGAAAATAGAATCAAAAGTAAAAATGTCGGTATTATATTTGTACATTCGTAAACACAAATAATTTATTCAATCACGAAATGACATGCTCACAGAGGTCGAAAAGCAATTAAACTACTTAACTGATATAGAAAAATGATGATGTTATCGAAATCGCCAACATCATCGTCCTCTCATTATTTACAAAATATAAAGACGACGAAGGCATGATTATCAAAGTAAGCTCTATACTTGCCTGTAATACACCGATTCGAAATTGACACAATCCGTCAAAAATACAATTGTCGGCATTTCACGACAGAAGGGAGACGCAATTATGAAATCAGCGACACGAGTGACAGGCGGGATTTGGTGAAATCCCGGATCGTGACCCTACGTGGACACTCGGGCTCCCTTAAGTATATCATGATGAAGCGTATAAACTGGCCGCTGAATCGTCGAAAACGCGACCTTCGACCCTATTCTGACCTATGGAGTCACGACACAGGCACACGACACACGACGAGTAGCGCGACGTCATTATAAGATGAACAATGCACCGGAGACCGACTCGTGTCGGGTACCTCGTAGTCCGGCACGAATCAGCCGCTTGACCCCCCTTTGTCGGGTCACAATAGCGAGGGCACCCCGTTGTCCGAAAATGCCCCCCTACCTGGTTTTCACGCGCGCCTCTGACGCAAATTGCGGAAAAGTCCTTTTGTTCGATTCGGAGACGACAACGATGTTTGGCGCATGGCTCCGATACTTTGGGGCTGTTGCTCGCTATTAGGATGTGCTTTTTGATTTTCAACTATTCATTCAGCGCGTAAGTGAAATATTTATTATAAGCATTATATACTGAATAGATATTCAATGACTTAATTAAAGTTTTGATATCATAATTACTGTATAATATAGTGAACGATGTGTTTATTTTTTCTTTTTTGACATTTGCCCAAAATATTATACAATGGATTTGGCTATTCATCCGAAATCATAATATCATCTGAAAACGTCGGCGAAACGAAACACCATTAATAAAATCACGAAAACTGCCAATCATATGCATATTCGAATAACAAATTGTGTTTATATCGCCACAAAATCGAAATGCGAAATGAATATCGTTCAAAAAGTAAGATCGGGCAAAACTCGTTAAAAATCCTGAAAAATGCCAATCATTCGAATTTGCATAAATGTATTAAACGGTATCTCCATCATTTACCGATAAACTGCGAAAATGACAGTTTGCATAATAATTATATTAAAATAACATTTTTGGTCACTTTCGCCATTCCGTAGTAATAAAGATTTAATTATACAGACGGCGAAACAAATACATATCGAAGGCAATGGGTGATGCGAAAGAGGTTTAAAAATTTCGAAAAGTGCCAATCATTCAAATTCGCATTAAAATAAAAAATCGTTCATCCCGCCGAGGCATCGGCCACGGTCTTTCTCTCTTCGTGACTCGTGGTAAAACGTAAAAACCTCATAAAGTTCCATAAAGGGCCGAAATACAAAGAGATTTTAATGAGTTTTTACCTGGACCCAAACCGTACACATAGACGTCCGCCCACAGCGATTTAAAAATCCAACATGCTAATGCACGCTGACAAAAATCCCTTAAGGCAGCCGTCCAACCAAAACCCACGTCCATGATACGTGACGGGTGCAAGGTTTTTCCAAAAAAAAAAATAAATTTACCTGGACAATCGAAGCTTGCTGATAATTTGCATATATGAATTGAACGTGTTCAACAATAAGGCCCGGATCTCTTTCGAAGCGTGCGAATGATTTGCATGTTTACGACTTGCGTGAGATTGGAGGAAACTCGAAGGACCTATTGTACTTTTTGTGGTAATCATTGTAAAGCCGCAGTCAAAGGTCTTTTTAATTTATTAATATTGGCATTGTTTTCGATATCAGCAGCCTGAATTCCAATATGAAACCTTTTCTGATGCTTCGAGTTTCGATCGATGAGGGCGATAATTTACAATTGTTAACAATTATTACATTTTTAGTCAAGAACTAATAATTGTATAAATTTAAAATAAAAAATGTAGTAATTATTATAATTGTTTATAAATATAACTGAACAATTAACAACTTATAAATATAATACAAAAAATATTTATTAATTTTAATTAAAGTCTATAGTTGTCCAGAGGGAACTAAATATTTTTATAACTCATGTTACAACATTTAGTTCAACTGACTAAGATTTAGTAATTTCGACGAAACTTTGGTTAAAATTACCAATTTGTGACGAAATTGTAGAGAACTCTATTTTACAAATGAAATGTATATTTATTAATGAGTTGAAATAAATTATTATTTTTCACCATTTTCGTGAGCGTATATACTGCCTACTATCGTATTCGTAAACACCGGTAAAATGGTCATTCGAAATAGTCGAGAATTCTTAATATCAATCAAACCAAACTATTAATGATACATTATATTAATAATATTAGCAAAATAATATAGTTGAATTCATAAGAATTAATACCTATACTTTACGAGATAAAAATTGTTCAATTGATTAGCACAAGTTTTTACTAATTATTAATTAGGAAATTACTATAATTATTATTAATTATTATTAATACTTTATATTATTATTATTTCTAATAATTATTAATTATATTTGATGAATAAACGCATTATATCATCATTTGAAACTTTTCTCTGCTTCCGTATTTTATTATATAAATCATTAATTAAAAATAATAAAATACACAATTATAATTACTTATCTAATCGTATGAAATAGTGTTTGTGTGCATCAAATATTCTACATATTGTTCAAAGTTTTAATCGTGTCGATGAATCGTGTGCATAAAAGATAATCTCGTGAAATAATCATATTAATATAATATCAGGTTCATTTTCAGTAGCATATAAAGTTCAGTAGCTGCAGCGCTCAAGTTATATACAATTAAGTTTTTAAAATTTAAATAACACATTTAATACGATGTTACTGTATCATAATAAATTATTATAAATCGCTTGATTTCAAATGAATAAGCGTATATAATTTGTTTAATGTGTTAATTACTTGTATTTATAATTTTATGACATTACACGGTATACGTAATATCGTGCACTTTGATCTAAAAAGGAATCAGCAATGCATGAAAGAAATTAAAATCCTAATTTTAATACATATAAATTATTTAATAGTCATTAACATATCTTTTAGCTTAAAATGTAAGGTATATATATATATATAGAGTGTTACTTCGTTATAAAAATCGTTTAATTAACTTCATGTACAATCCCTGATAGAAATGAAAACATTTCTTATTAGCCAATTCTTAGACAGTTCAGATATTTACCATGTTAAAGGCATAGGAGAAATGGATAGTGTAAGAAAAAAATGGACAGATTTCTACTAGGGATTATCTTGCACATAAAAAGTAACGAATCGAATATAAATATATATATGTACTCGTGTATATAAGTTAGGTTTGGTTGGTTGAGGTTAGGTTAGGATTTTTCACGCACGTCTAATACCCACAAGGATAGATCTGTAAAAATCGACGCAAAAATTCATTTTTTGGTCCCCATAATAGTATACCTGGAGCTATATATATAAATATATCCGACATCAATGAGGTATATATATTTTTAATAATCTGGTCTGAAAACAAAGAATTTTCCCTAAAATTTCTCTAGAAATGTGCCGCTTACTAATGTTGGTGCTGAAGGAGACTTTTTACGGGCACGATTGTAAAATAAAAGATTTTTAGACAGCGTATTGATTTTAATGCTTAGCTCATAAATTCATAAACTTAAAAAAGTTTAGCTCGACGTGGCTAAAAAATATCCTGCGATAGCAAGTGGAAATTGCACAGTAAAAATTTGTACGCCTTTAGATGCCGTAGTATTGCGGATAATCGAAAAACAGGCGACATACCGGAACCGCATTCCAGATGCTCGCAAGACATAGAAAGAGACAGAAAAGAGAGAAAAGACAGGGAAGCAGAAGGGACTTAAAAAACGTAGCGCTGGAAGATCCAGGAAGTAGGTAGTAATTTCGAGGGAGTATAGGCACGAAATTATGTAGCAGGCAAAAGCCCAAAGATGATTTTCCAAAATAACATGGGCACAACAAAAGACGCCAATTTCCCGAGCACCAGCTGATGCCACCTATGCCCGATTTATCATCTTATACCTCCTCTCTTTCTATTCGTCCCTTTCCTTATTTTCGAATTGTCGAATCTGCATTGCATATAAATTTATTTAATCGAAGGGCCACGTATTTAATTATCTAATTATTGTTTTTTCCATCACTGAATTAATAAAACTTGCTAAATGTAGCACATTTATTACGCATTTATATATATATATACAATTTTAATCCATTTTTACATTCCCAGGTAGAAATTTAATCTTGGAAAAAGCTGGGCCCAGGATATTTTTCCCTAAATATATCTAGGATCTGGCCTGGAAGATTACCTAGCGCCTATAC